>MU227446.1:3993210-4011117 GCA_018584345.1 Thuja plicata
GGTCTGCTTTCTCCCTGCGTTCAGCTTAAGGGGGGGTGTTAGAGTATTATTTCATTTTTACTCTATTTTCTTAAGCGTCTCTTAGGTGCATTATTAATTAACTCTTAATTAATAATGTGCAACCTAGCTTTTCCCTTTTAGGGTTTCGTTCACCTTTTTAAGGTTGAACTTTGTAATTGTGATTAATTAATTCAGATTATAATTTTTCTCTCACATTTTGAGTAACTTCTGAGTTCTTCTTTTTCGTCTTTGTGCTTCTACTTTGTATCAGGTTCTTGCATGCAGGTGTATTCGGGGTCTTTGGATTTGCATGTTTCTCAAATCCTACAAGTTGCACTCGCTTGAACCCATTTCTAGTTATGGTACTGATCTGTCTACTCTCTATCTGTTTGTGCATTCAAAAACTCATATTTTCTTCCTTTCTAGCCTTAAGACTTGCATTACTTAGTAACATTACCTTAATCAACCCTTGATTACAATGCAGGATCATTGTACTCTCTTAGTTCTTAAATCCTCTTGAGCATAGTGATTCATCTTCCTTCCAATGCAATATACGAAGTAAAACCTAGGATTGTTAGTTCACCTATAAGAGCTAGTGATCCCCATTTCTTATTGTACATTTTGGTGAATGACCAATAAAATTTCCACTTCTGATTTGGTGTTTAGATCAATTTTTTATGCATTGTATTATCCATTAAGTTCTTATTTTTCCATCCCTTGATTAAAGTAGACATAAGAAAAAAAATTCACATTGTTATCTCTTGCATTTGTTTTTCATTTTTGCATGAGAAAAACAATAAAAACTACAAAAAAAAAATCTCATTCCTTGCATTTTTATATATGAATAGAGTTTTTATCCTCATTTGCTAGTTCAATTTTAAGTTTTTATTAAGAATTCAAGATGTTTCTTTTCATTTATATGATGATAACATAGTTCTTAATTTTATCCATAGCCATAATATACTCTATCCCAAAATTGATCCCTCCCATGAGAACATTTTTGGCACAAGAATAGATTATTAACACTTCTTGAAAGAATCTCCCTCCCAAGGATGACACCTTAAAGAATGTTGTTGATCCTTCTCCTAAAATGTTTCTCCCCTATGAGGATATTTTGGAGAAAGAGAAGGATATTTGAAACACCTTTCTTAATGCTACCTTACCTTCATTAAATGGCATCCCTTATAAATATGAAGCATTGATGTAAATTACTAATCCTCCTTCTAAAGCTTGCACTACTCATAAGGATACCTTCAAAGAAGATGATAATATCATTACCAATTTTCTTGATACTATCCATTCTAGGGATAAATCTTCGAACAAAAAAGAAACCAATCAATTGAATGTCATTAATATTAAAGTAAGAACCAAAAATCCATACACTTTCATCAAAAATATCACTCACATATGCAATATAGTATCTCACACATTTAATAACAAACCTTTCCCTCTCATCCATCACAACATTTGGTAAGGAGTATGATCTTGTTAAGAAATATCATGATAATTTAAAAAGATATCCCTTTGGGACTTAATTAAAACTTAACCTATGTATCATGTGATGATCCAAGAATATTTTTAAAATGTTGTTACATCTCTTCCTACCAAGTCACATGAACTCGAGACTATTATTTAACCAAAGGAAAAAATTGAGTTCCACCAATATGACTTACCTTCTTTAGAAGTTTAAAGCCAATGTGACCCTTTAATGATTATTGTACTTATCAATCATAATAAAATAAGAAAAAAAAAGAAACCAATCAATTGAATGTCATTAATATTAAAGTAAGAACCAAAAATCCATACACTTTCATCAAAAATATCATTCACATATGCAATACATTATCTCACACATATAATAACGAACCTTTCCCTCTCATCCATCACAACATTTGGTAAGGAGTATGATCTTGTTAAGAAATATCATGATAATTTAAAAAGATATCCCTTTGGGACTTAATTAAAACTTAACCTATGTATCATGTGATGATCCAAGAATCTTTTAAAAATGTTGTTACATCTCTTCCTACCAAGTCACATGAACTCGAGACTATTATTCAACCAAAGGAAAAAATTGAGTTCCACCAACATGACTTACCTTCTTTAGAAGTTTAAAGCCAATGTGACCCTTTAATTATTATTGTACTTATCAATCATAATAAAATAAGACACACCATTTTTTATAATGGTTCATCTCTAAGTGTGTGTAGCATTTATTTATTGCATGTCATTCATGTGGATACTTCTATTATTCAACAACATTCCTTTCCTATTCATGGATTTGACAATGTTGCTAAAGAATCATTAGGGACAATTACCTTACCTACCACTATAGATTTGGTTACTTTACCTATAGTTATCCATGTCATGCTAGATACCCTTACTTATAATATTCTTATAGGGAGACCTTGGTTGCAATCTATGCAAGTTGTCCCTTCCAATATTCATCAAAAAATAAATTTCATCCATAATAACAAAATGTATGTCATTGAAGATGATGAAAAATTATAAAGTTTCCTATGCATGGAACACTACTCTATTCCTTCACCAATGAACCATTTTTTAACTCTCGAGAGAGATTCCTAGGAGAAGATTGAGGGCTATTAGATTTTACAACATCCTTTAGATGAGAATATAATGGTCCCAAATTTAGCATTGGATCCTTTAAATGACCTAGTGTGTTTCTTATTCAACCCACTTCTCCTAACATTTCAAATCCTAATCTTGAACAAGGTTTAAGACATGTGCAACAAAGAATTGAGACTCATGAGAAACCTTTATCAGACTTTCCTCTACAAGGGTATGGTTTCCAAGCTCCTCCTTTGTCAACATCCCCTCCCTTATCATCTACTACTTCTTATATGTCTTTTTCTAACCAAGAGAGCTTTTGTCCTGACCTTCTTAGAGCTAAGTTGATTAATCCACCTAAAAAAAAGAAGAAACATAGAAAAAATCTTCAGAATCTTCCTTTCTGCAAGGATCATCAATAGCATGACCATTCTTCTAATGAATTCTAATTTTTGCACTAAAAATTCAAAAAATCATTGATTATAACACGTAACAATGAGTTGTATTTCAATCCTAATCAGTTTGAATAACACTTAGATTCCTATTATGTTGCTCTAAACTATGTGAAATTGTCATCCTATCCCTTGGGGGTTCATTGTCATTCATGGAGGTAATTTCAAGTGCAATCATAATTTGTGAGAAACATAATAGTCTTCCTCATCCTTATCTTTGTCTCCATGATTGGGTGGAAAGGGTAGTATTTCAATCTCTCTAAGGATCCACTTTACCCTTGGATAAGTGGCATTTTTTTATGATGTGATGTCCAATATTACAAGGAATTGTTTGTTTTTCCATTGAGGTTAAAACAGTTTTTGAAGGGAACCGTAACCCTGTACAAATTAGAGAAAAAGATAGGCAGGAAGTAGCACAACAAAATAGAACATGACAGCAAAAAGGAACAGCTGTGGGAAAGAGATGGAGATAATAGAAGCCCCCCCAGCACAAACTACTAGCAAAAAGAAGCATAGCTAGGTTGCTTTTTCCATAATCTCTGTAGAGTCAACCATCAGCAAGTTATATTGGTGGATAGCCTCCCTGAGATCCTTGATTTCCGTAGTGTTAATTAGTACTAGCTCTAGTATGATTTCTAGGGCCAGCCTTGCTGGGATCTTTAGCAACATCATCATCCACTACAATGGGCGTAGAGTTCCCATCAAGCACAGAGAGAAGAGCCCTCAAATTTCTTTCAGTCAGCTTCATGCCCTCATAGTTGTTCTTCATGATTCTGTTGAGGGTGTCTTCAATACCCTTTATATGGCTGGAAGTAGTCTGTAGGCGGAAATTGACCACAGCATTTATCTTTAGTTCAAGCTTCTCTAGTAGCCTTTTTTCAACATCTTTAGCTTGGGTCTCATCTTCATTTCCTCCCATATGCATTGGCTTAGCAAGCAGTAGAGAAATTTTATTCACTTTGTCCTGGATCTCATCATATTTAACATTTATGTCTTTGATTTCTTCAAGCAGCCAGAAATTCATCTAATAGTCCATCTCTGCCCGCTCTTTCACCACCTGCATAAACCTAGTAGTCTCTTGGCTCTTCTCTGTCTATTTTTCATGGATACCTCCATAATCCTCTTTATCTTCTTTGTCATTTCCCTCCTCTTTATTCACCTCAATCTTCTCAGAGGTATCCCTGGAAATTGTGCCCTCTTTAGATGGAGAGTTATCATAGTTCACCAGAATAGGTGCATTCTGGGGTAATAAAGTAACCTCCGCTTGAGTGTTAGGTGGGGAATCTATAGAATTATTCACAGGGGAGGTATCTCTCACTTCACCTTGTCTACTAGTGTTCTCAGGAGCATTTTTATCTTTAGGGACTTCCATGTCCATATCCTTAGATTTGGCATTGTTAACATTGTCGCTTTCCATCTCCTGAGAGGACTCATTAATATCCTTTTCCTAGGTATCTGTATCATCTTCAATTTCCATACCAACTTCCTCAGAGAGGAATTTTTCCACTTCTTCCATGTCTATATTTTCAGTTTCCTCCTTGGCCTCAGTTTTGTTATCTGTGTCCATACCAGTCTCCCCTGTGAGAATTTTTACAGTTTCTGCTAAATCATCAATTGATTTTCCCTTCCTCTTCTTTCTAGGAGTGTTACTGTCATTTATAATGGGTCTTTTACCCTTCTTCTCCTTGATCTTACCAGAGAGCTAGGTTTTATCCTGAAGCTTGAATTTAGCATACTCGTAAAATAGAAGAATAAGCCCGTCGTGAAGGATCAGCTTCCCAGCACTCTTCCTATTTTCCATAATACTATTGCCAAGAGATTGAAGTAGAAGGTAGGGGAATGAGATTTCCTCTTGTAAGGAAAATTATTTACAAGCATAAAATGGAAGTTATAAACCCTAGTATAATGACCCTCAAGCATAAAATATTGCATAAGGGCTTTGACAAGTTTTGCCCAGAAGAGCTTCATATGAAAACGCAGGACATAATCACCAGGTTGTTTCACAAGAAGACCTCTTTCTCCCAGAGTCTTAGGATACATTCTAGCTGCATTCTGGGCCATAACCCTAACTCTGTATTATTTCAACCTGGACATTTCAAGACCCATAATATCATAAATAACTTTCTTAGTTACACAGAAGGACTTACCACAAATATTCACATTCTCGTTATCCCAGCTATCAAAAAAATCCTTAGAGATGTCTTTGTCATAGCCATGAAGTCTCTCCATGTAATCAGTGACTCCACCTTCCTTGAGTTTATCCCAGATCTGGGCCTCTTTCTTCCATTTACAGACCATAGGCTCTTTGTATTTTAGTTTACCTCCCATCTTACCAGCTAGCCAACCTTCAGAATGTCGCACAGGAGGAATACCAAAATCGCAAAAATAATGCAGATCAAGTAAATTGTGACAGTGACCGTCACCTTAAAGGGATTGATTGCTTAATTCCCACAATTTTATTTATTATTGCAATGACCTCAGAGCGTGCGAGGCACATGTTTAAGGCAACTACATAAACTATCCTTTTTTATCATCATCATTAGTAGTTGATCCAAGATTTTAGTAGATTTGGTCATACCTTATAAGACTAAGGACTTCATTAATTAATCCTTGATTGCCTTGCCATCTTCTGACATCATCACTATACACTCCCACATTCGCCAGGCTATTAGCCATAGCATTCGATTCTCTGAATGCATGAGTGACATGTGTAACATTGAAATCCGATAAGAGATTTTTAATCTGTGAAATGATGTGACTCGTATTCCATGACAGGTTATGATTACCATTAATACAATTGATAGTATTCATGGAGTCACCTTCCAGACACATTTTGGAGCAATTCTGACTTTTGGCCAATTTACAGGCATAGAGAGTAGCCATAGCTTAAGCTACATGGCTTGTTTGGGAGCCAATAGGGATAGCATAAGTAGCCATACAAATACCTTGAGAGTTTCTAACAATGCAACCACATCTAGCAATGTCAGAGTTACCTTTAGCCGTGCCATCAAAGTTAGCTTTGTGTTAGCCAGGAGGAGGGGAGCTCCAAATAGCTCTCTCACATATACTAGGAGTAGGCTTAGCAATAGAAGAAAATTTCCAGTGCATAATAACATCCTTATCAAAGATGCCTTCCATGAGTTTTGGTTTAATTTCACAGGCCATTTTAATGTTTTCAACAATACTTCTTATAGTTTTAGAACTAATCAACAAGGAAGTAGAGTTTTTTTTTTTGAATATCCTATCATTTCTTTCTTTCCATATCCTCGAAATAAAATGTGGGGCAGTATAATTCCAAATAATTTTTCCCAAATGGTGAGAGAAGGGAGAACTCCATTGAGACAAGAACTCCTTAATAGTGTTAGGGAAAACCCAGCTGATATTCCAATGCTGCAACACAACCCTCCAGATCTCCCTAGTGAAATGATAGTGAAGTAGTAAAGGGGAAGAAGACTTGGCGTCTTTCATACAAAGATAGCATCTATTAGGTATCATCCAGCTTCTTTTAGTAAGATTCTCAGTAGTGAGGATTTTGTCCTGAGCAAACAACCAGAAGAAAAAGTTAATTTTAGGGGTAAGGGAAGGAAACCAAACCTTAGCCCAATAGGGCTCCAAGCCATAGGAAGAAAGAAGAGAGTAAGATGATGGCACTGTGAAGTTACCACTGGGATTAGGGGACCAAATGAGCTGGTCTTCATAGTAAGCTTTGATCATCCAGGGGGCCAGGTCAAGATTAACAATTTTCAGCAGAGGATCAATGTCACTGAGATTAAAAAAATTATTATCTCTCCAATAATATTCCACTTTACTTCCTATTCTTGTAGAGAAGATGTCTGCAAAGTGGGCCAGATTAGGGTACTGAATGAGGGGTTTATCCCTAAACCAAGGATCTTCCCAAAAATTGATTTTCAAACCATTGCTAACTTTCCGACGAGCCCCTTTAGCAACAAGAGGTTTAGCCTTCAAAATACTATTCCTTGTCACAGAGCCATGCATTGTGAGGGGAGAGGAAAGGAAATCCTTGTGTGCTAAAATGTTGACACACTGCTATGAGTCATTATATCCAAGATTACTCAAGAATGTGGTCTCAAATGATGACTCATAGCTCCCTATTCATGGAGTGCAAGGGTTTGTAATGGAGGCCCTTAGTTTAGACCTAGTTATGCCCATGCAAGTACACCATAAAATGAGAGATTCAAAGAGGAAGAGAAAGAATGCTAGTCTCCATGATCATCAAATATGCCTTGCAAATGAGAATAAAAAATATTCTATATGATAACAATGCATGAAAGGAAATATTCAAATTAATCTATGAAGGGAAATATGAATCTAAATTAACATGAATCTACTCTAAATGGATTGCCATGGATGCATGAGAAGAAGACAAGAAGAAGAGAAGTTGCATGGTTCAAGCTCAAATGCTCAAACTTTCCTCCAAAATTGCTCTCCAAACCTGCAACATAACAATAACATAAAAGTGTATATCCAAATGAAAAGGAGAGGTTTCCTTTTAAAGAGCAATGGATGGTAGAGATTAAGAGGTAAAAAAAATGAGCAATGGTGGATCTTGAATCTTGGTTGATCTATGTACTAATATCTTCAAAAGGAAAAGTCAAAGGCTATGATTAAGAGGCAAAAATCCCACCACTTAGGAATATGTGTGAAGAAAAAGGAGCTTTATTTATTTTTATTTAATTTATTTCCTTTTTCATCACAAAGAGGGATTTAAGTGGGGATTTTATTAAATTAAAAGAGGGATTCTCTTTTGATCAAATAAGATTATTTTATTTAATTAAAATGGATAGGTTAATTAAATAAGATAATATTATTTAATTAAGAGAGATTTTAATTAAATAAGATAAGATTATTTAATTAGAAAGGGATTTTAATGAAATAAGATTATTTTATTTAATAAAAAAGGAATTGTTTTCTTTTAATTAAATAAGATAATTGATGAAATGATCAAACCTTAGGAAATATTGATATAATTGAATTAATTATGATTTGATCAAGGAAATTGATTTGAATTAAAATGTTGCAAAGTATTGATTCAGGAATTTGATAAATTGATTCTGTCATTTGATAAATTAAATAATGGGGGCCTATAGTCTAGGCGGCCATTTTAGGGTGCATACAAGCCTCAATAGAGGGATTAGCAAAAAGGTATTTGGATTTAAGAATTTTATTCCAACCTTTTTATTCTCCAAAATTCCTCTAAATGTGTTTAGCCAGCAAGGCAAGATTGATATCCTTAATTTTTCTGATGTCGAGACCCCCATGTTTAATATGTTTGCACACATTATCCCATGCCACAAGATGGATTCTATTTTTTTCCTTCATACCCGACCACAAAAATATTTTCTGCAATTTCTCAATAGTGTCAGGAATCTTGGCAGGAATTTTGAAGAGGCTGAGGGCGTAAACTGGGAGATTCTACAGGGATATTTTGAGTAGAAGGATCTTCCCAGCATTGCTGAGAAGGGTCCCTTTCCAGCCAGCAAGTTTTCAATTGAACTTATCCACAATAGCATTCTAGAAAGAATCTAGAGGTTTCAGGCCTAGGGGAAGGCCCAAATAGCTGGAGGGAAGGGAGGATATAATACAACCAAGAATAGTCACTATTTTCTGATGTCTTGCTGGAGAGGTGTTGACAAAAAAAGAGATATTTTCTCCTAGTTGATAAGCTGACCCGTAGCAGAAGAATAGGTTTCCAGAGCCTACTTGATAGCTTTATCTTCTTTAATCGAGGAAGATCCCATAATTATAGTATCATCAACAAATTTCTCGTGAGAACTGGGGGATAAGCCGATGAGGGGAGAAGACCCTAAATAGAACCATCAAGGACCCACTTGGAGAAAAGGCTCCCAAAGCTCTCAGACATGATAGAAAAAAAGATGGGGGAGATGGGATCCCCTTGGCAGATTCCTCTAGAAGGAAAGAAAAGATTGGAAGCAGAGCCATTGACCATCACCAAGATAGGAGTGGAAATAAGTTGCTAGATAAGGTTAACAGCTTTCCCAGAGAATCCAAAGGTCAAAAAAAATTTACAAAGGAAAACCCAATCCACTCTATCATAGGCCTTAGAGAGGTCAACCTTCATAAGAAACCCTTCCTTTTTTGAAGCCTTCAGTGAGTGGATATTCTCATGAACAAAGATAATAGAATCTAGGATCTGCCACCCCGGAACAAACCCATTTTGCTAGGGGGAATGGGATCCAGGGGGAACTTCAGTATATGCACCATGAGGACTTTAGAGATGATCTTATAGAAGGTGTTACATAAGATAATCAGTATGAAGCTATCAACTACATCAACACCTGGTTTCTTAGGAATCAGGGGAAAAAAAAGAGGTGGAGTTAGCTTCCTTAAGGAGGGAACTAGAACCAAAGAACTCTTTGACAACATCTGAAATATCTTTCTCAATAATGTGCCAAAAATCCTGGAAGAAGAAAGGAGGGAAGCCATCAGGACCTGGGGATTTTTCTCCCTCAAAAGAAAATACTGCAGCTTTTATCTCTTTGGATGACAGAATTTTACACAGCAATTCATTATCTGCTCTAGACAGGATGCACAAAATAGAGTCAATAAGAAGATGATGATTAGCAATAGAGAGAGCAGAGTCAGCCTTGAGAAGAGAAGCAAAATAGTTTGATAGTTATTTTTGTATATCCTCCTCCTTACATAACATACCTTAGGGACCAATGATATGATCAATCCTTTTAGCTTCCTTGTGTTTTTGGGTGGTCAGATGGAAGAACCGAGTATTCTTATCCCCCACATGAAGCCATAGATCCCTAGATTGTTGCCTCCAAAATAATTCCTCCTTAGAGATGATGTTGTGATAATCAGCTTGAATTCTATTTTCCTTTAGTTTATTCTCCTCAGTCAATCCCTCCAGCTGGATAGTTTGTTGAATTTCCTGGAGGCTATCTTGGATAGAGATTTTATTTTTGAAGATGTCCCCAAATTCCTCTTTATTCCAAAATTTAACTTTGTTTTTTATCCTTTTAAGTTTTTGGACCACTCTGTACATAGTTAGTACCTTCCACTTGGATATTCCACCATTCAGCAATATTCCTAGCAAGGCCAGGATGCTGCATCCACATTTTCTCAAATCTAAAAGGGGAGTTTCTCTTACCCGTAAGAGGATTCACCTAAATAGAAATAGGAGAATGATCAGAACCAACACGGTGAAGAGTAGACAATGAGCAGTCATAAAATAGGATGCAATCCATAGAAATCAGGGTCTGATCCAGGCGAACTTGGATCAAGTCATCACCAGTTCTTCTATTCGACCAAGTATAATTGCCACCTCTAAGGTTGAGGTCCAAAAGGGATTTGTTGTTAATAAAATCCATAAGAGCCACACCACTATCAATCTGAGAAGAGATTCCTCCAATTTTTTTAGAATAGCTGAGGGGAGTATTGAAGTCTCCAACCACCATCCAATGATCATTCTTGAAGTTGCTCCTCTCAATTTCCAGTTTATGCCAAATCTATCTCTACTCGTTATAAAGTTGGGCACGTAGATGTTTGAAAGAACCCAGGTGAAGCCATCCTGAATATGGTTAAACCAAATAGAAGAGATGTTACCTTTTGATTTAATAATATCCCCTTGAATAGTATTAAGGTTCCATAAGGAAGCCATTCCCCCAGAGGCCCCAACCGAGCTACATCCCACAACACCACAATGTTTTAATAATTTTAACTTTTCCACTTTATCTCTAGCCATTTTAGTTTCCTGAATGAGGATGATATCTGGCTTCTGATCCCTCAAAAAAATTCTCAAAAGGTCCTGCTTATAGGGGCTATTTAATCCCCTCATGTTCCAAGAAATGATCTTTATTTTTTACCTTGGGAGCAATCTTGGATGGTACGTTCTCACCCATCTGCAATACTTTGCCTTCTCTCTTATTCTCTTGTGAGTCTATTTGGTCTTCTCCCATGATTAGATTTAGGGGTTCCCACATCTACTCTCATGGCTCTTGTTATAACTCCCCCTAGGGGCATCCCCAGATTAAGACTATTCAGTTTCTTCTTATTATGAGTGACCTCAGTCCAGAGTTCCTCCCAGCAGGATAAAAAGGGGTTAGATTCTTCAAATAAGTCCATGCAGCTAGTTTTAACTCGAGGGGTTTGAGGACTTAAGATGATTTCCTGGATTTTATATCCTTTTTCATTTACCTCTATAGTAGGGGACTTACATTTCTCAATACAAAGAGTTTCCATACATGGAGGGTCACCTCTAATCTCACCTTCTTCAAGGGGTCCTTCTGGTTTTGACGATTCCATTGTAGGATGTTGGACACTGCTTCCTAGGTTATTGAAAACTTGAAGGGGGCTGTTCAAAATTTGTTCTATAGCATTTTCGGAGAAGACAACTATATCAGTCAAGCTGGTAGCATTAGGGTTAACCAACATTTTTTCCCTCCAAATCTTCTTTGGTTCCTTGAGGGGGACAGTTTTAGCTTTTTGAGATTTGAGAGGGCAATCCTTTGCTCTATGACCCAATTTTTTACAGGTGAAGCAAACAAAGGGGAGGGATTAAAACTCAACTTCTTGTGTCCAAGCACCTAGCTTAGAGTTAATCACAATACTATTCGGCAGATCTATCATCTGCAAGATGTTCACACAAACCCTAGCATACACCCTTTGTGTTTTCATAGTTGTCATAGGATAAATAGAGAGGTCTCCAAATGAGCTAACCAACCGACCTAGGACGTCTTTGTACCAGTATTCCAATGGAAGACCAGGGAATCTGACCTAGACTAGGGCCGAGACAAAAAAAAGTTTTCATTTAGAACTAGATTGGGGGACCATTTTCACAGAGTGAGAGAGTATCAACCAAGCATCTAGGGGCCTCTACATAGGATATTAGATAGGTCTTCCATGTTTGATAACTTAAAGGAAAAGAATCCTTTGGCCATAGCAGCAATATCAACATGACCCTTAAGGAACCATTTCCTCTTCACAAACTGCTTGACCACTTTCATATTAGGTCTACCCCCTACAAACTTGCCTATCAGGGTCATCTCCATAGAAGAGATTGAGAAATCAATCAAGGGATCAGGGATAAAAATAGAGAACTCTCCTTTATTAGGGTTAGAGATTAGGGAATTGTTTGTTTACATTAGGGATTCTCTCTTGTGCAAGAGGTGTGTATCCTCACTCATAACCTCTTCCTTGTTTTCAATTATGTATCCATCATTAAAAAAAACCATTCCTTAGGGGATAAAAGTGTCTAATCCTTCATAAAATATCTACTTATTCTTGTTCTATTTTTCCTCCGTTACTTAATGATGCTTATTTTGTTCAATATTTATCCATCCTTCAAAATTATCCCTTTACACTTGTGGCATGATATCTCTATACATTCATCTCTTCCTTGCCTCATAGGAACTATGACCTATTTGGCTTGGGCTGGTTATTTCTTAGAGTATATGTCCTTGGTGTTAACAATGGATATCCTTCTTACTCTTTTCCTTAAGATTCTTTAAAATATTCATAATTTGTCATCTTAACGGGGTGCATATACAAACACATTTCAAACAATCTTATCATAATTCAAGACTTTGAGTCTACTAGCATAAAAAAATATGCTAGGGGTAGATGACTCTCCGTTACACACATTTTAGGATTGGTTGACTAGTATTCGCTAGACTATTTGACCTATCCTTTTTGCAAGCTTCATGGGTTGAGCATCATAACACAAATTGCTAGACCATTTTATCCCTCCTTTGCACAAAATCTAAGGGTTTTTAGGCATAACAAAATTTTCTAGACCACTTGACCCCTCCTTTGCACAAACTTTATGGGTTGACTAGCATAACACAAATTTCTAGACCATTTGACATCTCATTTGCATATAATTTTATGACTTGACTAGATTGCTAGACAATCAAATCTCTTTGTACCATACTCTCTCATGGATCACCTAGCATAACAAAAATGACTAGCCTATGCCATCCATGGTTGTCTTTTTCTCTTCTCCATCATTCCATGGCATAACACACTTTTCTAGTTGACTGGATTGTGCAACCTTGTCTGATCGTTGCTGTGTGCTCTCACACTTTCCATGCAACCACTTGTTATTTTTCAATAGCTTCCCAAGTGTGATAATAGCGGTTGAGACATTTTTTTTACTGAGCTATCTTCAACAAGTTGACTTAGAATCTTAGTAAGCTTTAGGATTTTTTTTTGTGTTTTATGTTTCCTTGCACGTGGTTGTACAAGTTAAGATCCTTTGTTTGGGGGCTTGTGCCCTCAAACTTAGTGATGTCTTATCTCTTTGTATTTTTTCCCGTGATCATATATCTTTCTCTCTCTTTATTCTACAAGTTACCAAGAGCACGAGGTGAACTCATAATCACACTAAAGTGGGGGCTAAATATACCATGCTAAATTGTAAGCACCTTTAATTAGATGCTCAATTAGGCCCCATTTTAGCATGTATGGGATCTCACATTAATTTTTGATACTACAACTCTGCATCACTTATCATTTTGGCATCTTATCTACAAATGTTATTCCTAAACCAAATTTTAGGACTTTAGGGGGGGAATAGATCGGACCACCTAACATATTCCACAAGGTTTTCCTTGAAATTTAAAGTGGGGGCCTATCTCAAAAGTTAAGTGAGAAATCTAAAATTATGTCATCTTCCTTCGAGTTTGATCTTTAAAATATTTTGAGAGGTATATAAGAAACCTATCTCTCCTCATTTTGATGTCACATCATAATAATTAAGGCTCTCTACTACAAATTATCATTTCAAGAATTATAAGGAAAATCTCAATCATTTCAAGGCATCTCTTCAAGTCAATATTCTTCATGGATCAAGCTTCTTTCCCTCATTAAAGGCCAAAGAAAAGGATTCCACCATCAATAAGATCATATTGCAAGAATCCATCCATATTCATTCCAACATTCAAGCCCTCAAGTCCTCAATTCATTAAGTCATTTGTCTCAGGTTCTCTCCATCATGCTTTATGGAAAATCTACAATATTCATTATCGAAGGCTTTTCCTTCATGATATCCTTCTAGGTTTTGGTGTGGATCTAAGATATTGCATTAACACTTGTGATTACATTCAAATAAGTATTTCACCATCAAGGTATAAGGTAGTCTATGACATAGATCTAGCTTCTATTTTATATCAGCATACTTTCCTTTCAAGCATATTTCACTTCATTTCAAAGTTTGATACCTCAACCAAGGTTCGACTAAGGAAAAAATCCTCTTTACGCAACATTTTCTCTCTTTTTTGTGTGTAAGAACAAGTGTCACTCACACAAAATTAGATCTAGGAATTTCAAGACCTCACAGATAGTCTACAACTAAAATCTTTGGAAAGTGTAGGGAATAGGTTGACCGAGTTAACCTAGTCCCTCTAGATCTCCTTCAAATTGATTTTACAAGTTAGTTTCAATCTCTAAACCCCATATCTGGTTATGGTACTGATATGTCTGCTCTTTTTCATTCTATCCATTTTGAAACTTATATTTTCTTTCTTTCTAGCCTTCAAACTTGCATTACTTAGTTGACTTACCTTAATCAACCCTCAATTACATTGAAGGATCATTTCAAAAACTCAATGATTAAGTCCTCTTGAGCCTAGTGATTCATCTTCCATCAAATGCAATATAGGAAATAGAACCCAAGATCATTAGTTTACCCATTAGATCTAGTGATCCCTATTTCTTATGTTATAAGGGGTAACTATTTTTCACCCATGACAACATTTTGCATAGATTCTTCCAAAGAAGAGTATATCAATAAAGAAAATGTGATTAACACATTATGGAATAAATTATTAAGAATATGAAGGAGATTACAATAGAACCTTTTGTACCTCCCCTCTAGTATAATGCAACACATAAGAACCTTTATCACCTCTTCTGAGCATCGAGATGCTCTTCCCTATTAAAACTATTTTCCAATTGATTGATTTTGTTCCCTCTCTATAAAAACATTTTCATGGCTTCCTGAGAAATACCCTTAATCTCTATGGAATATAAATGCCCTTTTGATGAGCCCTTATAGTGACAATAATCACCTTCTCAAAGAAACAAGGTGCCTCAAACATAGACCACATCCACCTTCCACAAACTTAAAAATCTAGTGGAGATTATGGTTCAACGACATTCTTGATGTCCATATATATAGAGAGGTTACCCTTCTATATAATAACCCAAACCTCTTCATAAATGTTTATATTCTTAGAGCTAGAATAATGTACCTAAAGAAAGTCTCCACCAATGTGATCAAGGAGAAGTAATATATTGAAATCTAGATGTAAGAGGATTGGAAAATTCACGTGGTATAAGAAACCTAAATACCAAAAGGTAAAGTATAAAACTATTTCGCACTTTTGGCCAACTTACTAACACGGGTCAATTTAGTCATTTTTAACCAAAACTAAATTTTGGTTAAGCATATAATTTAGCTAGATTCATTTTAGCTAAGTTAATATGGCCATGACTTCTCCTATTGAAAGTGTTAACTAAATACATATGTACTACCACTTTGATGTCAATTTACCAAAAATATAATTTATTCAAACAACTTGATGTTCCAACAACTCCTATTCATATAAATAACACTTTCAATAAAATATAAAATAATCTTTTGTAGATCTATAAGTGTAGTTTTCAAAAATGTATATTTTACTAGTGTATTTATTATTTATTTTTTGTTTTTACTAAAATTAGGATATAGACACAAAAAATATAAGGTTGATTGTCTAGTCAAGAAAAATACTAAAAATTATCAAAAATTATGAGCAAAATATGATATGTTGGATTAAAGATTATATATCAAGATGGTATGATTCTTTTATTTTGGTTAAATAGTTAAGATTAAGTATGTTTTTCATTTAAACAATTGTGTTTCAATACATTCATATTTTTAATGAACAAGGGTCAGTATAACTATTATTTAGAGAATAGTAGGACACATTCTCATTGAAAAATGAATTGATATGAAATCATATCCTAAGAGTCACACATGGCTAAGGTTGAAACACAATACAAACAATATAACACACAAATGATACTAAGAAATGAGAGTAGTAGTTAATAAAGTAATTAATATTAATGGTCATTTAGATTTTTAGATATTTAGTCTTTTAGGCAAGTTTTAATTTTTTAGTTAGTTTCTAAATAATATGGAAACTTTCCTGTTGTCATCCTTTTAGAAAGTTTCCATTTCATTCTCAGTTATTCTCTATATAGGGAGACTTCGTCGCCATATTGTAATTAATATTTTATGAATATGAATATATATTTTCATAACATGGTATCAGAGCTTAGGCATCTTTTAGAAAAAAATTTATTAAAAATCATAGCTTTTCTACCTGAATTTATTTTTCCATAAGTTTTTCTATTTTTTATGAAAAACCGAAGGTCTAAAAATTCAATTTTTAGTCAAAATCGTAAAGTTTTTGTGGGTGTGTGCAACCCTTGGCTAGGGCTTGCGTATTTTTTTTGTGAAGACATTTTGAAAATTTGTGGATTTCCTTCTTTTCACATTTTGTCATTTTCTAGGTTTTTGTGATTAAGTTTTAATTGCATATGTGTTATGGTGCAGACAAGTTCCTACTTCAGCTAGGGTTTGAAGATTTTTTTTTGATGATTTTTGTATAAAAATAAAGGGCTTTATTTTAGGTTTGTACAAGGGTTTTTACCATTTTTTTTATAAAAAAAATCTTGGTGTGCATTTGTCTTAGGATTTGCGTCAACTCTTCGCTGAAGATTTTTGACTAATTTTTATAGAAAAATTAGAATTTTGTAAAGCTCGAGTTTGCCTCATTTTTTTGTGCATAGGAAAACAAGAGGGATGGTTTCATTGACCAACATCATGTCAGAGGTAAATCAATGGTTCAACAATAGGAATTAAAATACCTGGAAGTAGATGATACTTTTATTTTTTAGTATCGGTGCTTGGACCAGCTTGTTCTAGGTAATTCTACTCGTCCTTAAAAAGTGAGAAAAGATCGGGACAAGTTTGATGAATGTAATCGAGAAGCAGTTATGTTGCTGAAGTTATTTTTAACTGATGAGATGCTTCCATAAGTGCCATATAGCAGGTCTGCAGTGGTGATTTGGGTGCACCTAAAAATTCTCCATGAAACATTGGATAAAAGTCAAGCTTTTTTTTGAAGAATATATTGTTTTCTCTTATAATGGATGAGAAGATGTCTCTATAGGAGTATCTTATAAAGATTAAGGATATCCACGATCAACTGGACACTATTGGTCACAAGATTGAAGAGGAGGACATGGTAGTGATTATGCTGAAGAGCCTACCACGGTCCTACAATCACTTTGTTGAAACTCTAAACATTACCTCCATTAATATTGAATTAAAATTTGATGAGTTGTGCAATAAGCTATTTCAACAAGATAGGTGGAGGCAACAGTTTGGTAGTACTAGTGACGTGGTTAGTGCAGAACATGCATTTTCTGCCACAGGTAAAGGCAAAGGCGTGTCCACTCAGCAAAAAGAATAACACACATCTAAGCAGGGTTCAAAGAAGAAGATCACCTGCCACTATTGTGGGAAGTTTGGTCATATTTAGAGGTTCTACAAACTACGATTGGTTGATCAAAAGACCAACAAAGGAGAGTCTCAGCAGTGGGCTCATTTGGTAGAATAGTTTGAGGAGAAGAAGGAATCGGCCTTCTATGTGTTTTGATTTGAAATTTTTATGTATGGGTAGTTAGTAGAATGACCTTTGTGGGAGGGTAATGTTGTCACTAAAACCTGCACCCTGTCGAGTAAACTCAACAATCTAGTGATACATGGGAAAGCTCCCCTGATTGCGGGCTCAGATATTGGGAGCTGACCTCCAGAGTAAGCTGGTTCTTGATGGCACCTCACCTAATA
>MU227446.1:4051963-4065368 GCA_018584345.1 Thuja plicata
GGGGTTTTCTTTCAACTAAATAAATTAGAAGAATTTTATTTAATTAAATGGGAGGAATTGAATTTAATTAAATAAGAGGAATTTAATTAAAAGGAAGATTAAATCTTTTAATTAAATAAGAGGAATTTTATTTAATTAAAAGAGAGATTAAATCTTTTAATTAGATAAAAATGATCAAACCTTAGGAAATATTGAAATAATTGAATAATTGAATTAATTACAATTTGATCAAAGAAATTGATTTGAATTGAAAATATTCCAAAGCATTGATTCAGAAATTTGATAAAATGATAAAATAATAAATGGGGCACAAAGTCTAGGCGACCATTTTAGGGTGCATACAGATGTAACAACAATCAGGTACTTTTGGACATTTAGCAACAAGGACTTCAACTCCCGCCTTGGATTATACCCACACTTGTCACATGACCTATGGCACTTCCAGAGGAATGTGCTCATCCCACTAGAAATGAATTTTTTGATCCACTCCAACGAGCCCTACAGGTGGGAACTCTTATCGCACAAGTAGTCCAGCCTTCCATCCCACCCTCCATCATGCACACGACACCTTTCTCCACCTCAAGAGCCCCACCTCTTGATCCAAAATCAGCAGCACATGCCATACCCCCCATCAATATGCAAGCACCTCCTCAATTCACAACCGCTCCACTCTTGCAAACATTCCTAACATTTGTGGCATAATTTCCACCACCAGTTAGCACACAACAAACCACCATTCCACTCATCCCTACTCAGCCTATTCAAAGTGCAACAACTAGTTCACAGCATCAAAGCACCCAAGTCTCCATGCCTATTCCACCTTTCTTCACCATAGGTATACCACCTATCAATACCTATAACCAACCCTTATTTTCACAATGGTCCACTTTCCCCACTCCACTAACAACGCAACCACAACGGGTGCCAGTAGTTTTGCTACAAATTCAAACTAATCCAAATCCTCCCATGCAACAACCATCTACGAATCCCTTCATCATACCCCAAATACCTATCCAGTAGCAAAAACCTACCCAACAACAGCAGCAACCTATTCAACAGCAGTAGCAACCTATCCAACAACAGCAATAGCCTATCCAATAGTAGCAACAACCTATCTAGCAACAATAACCAATCCAACCACAATAGCAACAACCTATCCAGCAATATCAACCAATCCAGCAACAGCAGCAGCAACTTATCCAATAGCAAGAACAACCTATTTAGCAGCAACAAGCCATCCAGCAATCATCCCAATAACAACAACCACAGCAGCAAATTACCAACCCATTCACATCCCAAGCACAATAACAACAAATCAACCCCTTTGCATCTGCGCAGTCCACCCTCCAAGTTGCTCAACAGCCACAACCACAAATGGAGGGGGAAAATCCCTTCATGGCACAACCACTACAATAGTTTGCTAATCCTTTCATCCAACCTATGCAGCAACAACAAACTCATTCTGCCAGTTACCTTGCCATGCCATCTTCCGCTGCATCACAAACCATTCCACCTCCACAGTAATTCAGTGTTCCCACTGGGGGCATTCCACAACAAAACACCTATCCTCCATCATATGCAAGTGCGCAACAAGCTCATCCCACTTATCCAACACCTTAGCAAATGCAAGCATACTTCCAACAGTTGCAACAACCTTATCAAGTGCCGACACCTCCTCCACTGCAATATTCCCCTCAACCGTAGCTTCCACAACAATAACCTATATACGTTGACCAACAACCATCATATCAAACACCATAATATCCACCACATAATCCTCCATATTCACCATTTGACCCCTATCAGGTTCAAGGAACCCATGCAATCACGCTTAACAATCCTCCCCCACAAATCAACCATGAATGGGAGGAAATAAAGAATTCTCTCAAGGAGCTAAAAGAAGGGACCGAGCCTAAAAAATTCAAGTTTGAAGAGGTGTGTCCTTATCCATTTGATCAATCTATCACTGCCATACCCGTCCCCAAGCATTTTGAGACACCCAAATTTGATAAATATTGGGGTAAGGGAGATCCTATGAGCCATGTGAAAGAATTCTACATGGCATGTCAAGAAGTGGCCTATAGTGATAATTTCCTCATGAGACTATTTCCCAAGAGTTTAGAAAGAACTGCTCTCGAGTGGTTCTACAAAATCCCCTATGGCACAGTCTCTACTTTTGCTAAACTATCTGAAAAGTTTGTGGCCCAATACGCACATAACGTTGAAAATGAACTCTCACTCCTTGACCTATGCAATTCCAAACAAAAGGGATGAGAGAGCCTGGCTGATTATCTTTAGCGCTGGCAAGGGCTTACTACAAGGTTGTCCTATTACCCTCCTGAGAAACATCTTATCAACATATTCATTAACAACTTCCATCCTAAGCTCACCTATCACATGCGCATGAATTTCATACAAATTTATCAAGACATATGGATCAAAGGCATGGATCTTGAATGAGGTCCTATAGAAGATGGTGCCATCAAGAACTACAAAGAAGCCCAGCCTGACAAACATAATAATAATCGATCAAGATATTGGAACAAAACAAGAATGCAGTCACTGACGGAGCCACTGACACTAAACACATTCAGGTTATGGTAGCTGGTCCCAATGCACCTACCCAAAACTATCAGCCAGCACCATCAGTTTACCATCAACCTCCTCTGATGTATCAATAGCCCAATCCCTTGTATCCCCAACTTACTTACCATCAAAACACGCTCCCTTAAGGTGCGACTATCTATCCCCCTCCAGGAACATCATATCAACACAACTACCATGGTCCTATGAATCAGACAAACGCTATATTAGTCCCACATGGAAAAAAAGACCTCATGCTTCAAATGTGCCATAACACATGTTTACCCCTTTGGGTGAACCCATAGATGTCATCTTCTGCAAGATGGTCCAAGTTAACCAAGTTGTGTATCCAAAAACGTAGCCATTTGATGACTCAACACCTAAGAAAGCCTAGTATAGAGACAACGAGTACTGTGAATATCACCATGTTAAGGGACACACCACCATTAAATGCATGAAGCTAAAATATTAAATCTAGGATCTCATCAACCGCAAAGAGATCAAAGTGGACTCTCCTGCCCAACCATCGCCAAATGTGGCCCTTAAAATCTATCAAAATGCATTCCCTAAACACACTTCAGGTATAGGCCCAAGCAATCCCACTCAGTCCTCTGACTAGGGGAAGGGTAAGCAAGGAGAAAACACTGACAGAAAAGATTATACCAATGCATATATCAACTATGATAATCTCATTGGCTGCATATCCCAAGTCCAGTCCTCTGTCAATGTCATCCATGCCAAGGGTGTCGATAGCCAATGTGCAGTCACCACTTGTAGAGGCAGAATAACAGTTGTAGGTGTCGGTCCCGCTCCATCTACTGGTACCTAATACAAAATTTTGGAACACCTTAGGAATACTCCAGCCCAAATTTCCATCTTGGATCTCCTCCGCACTTCATCCACCTATCAAGAGATCCTCAATAAATCCCTACAAGACTCTTGTGTTCCCAGTGACATCAACCTCACCAAATTCTAGAACCTTGTCGGACACTTGTCTGCACCTTGTGGGGTCTCCTTTAAACCAATAGACGTACCTCCAGAAGAACCTAATCATAATCTCCCACTCCGTATTGCTGTCATGGTTAAAGATTTTGCCATTAAACGGGTCATAATAGCTAATGGATCGGCCCTAAATTTGTGTACTCTAAAATTCATAAAATAGTTGGGCTACAATGAAGCTGATATAACAAATGATGTCATCACAATAAAGGCATATGACAATTTGGAGCATACTTCTTAAGGCACCATATCATTGCCCATTCAAGTGGGCCCGGTTATCCAAGATACACTATGTCATGTTGTTGATCTTGACCTTCCCTTTAACATCCTCCTTGGATGCCCTTGGATTCATTCTATGTAAGTCGTCCCCTCCACCTACCATCAATGCATCAAATTCCCATATAACAGAACTGAGATCACCATCCATGCAAATCCCAAGCCCTTCGCATACTACAATGCGTTGGAAACATCCTTTCCACATTCCAATCATTGTCCTGGGATTAACATTGGCACCTCTGTCGCCAGTTCATCTCAAACCCATTCAGACCCAAAAAAAATCCTTTCTTCCACCCTTTCCACAGTCAAGATCAACAACAAAGGTTTTGGTGAGTACATTTTATCTGATGCCTTCACAGTTGGGGCACTACCAATTGATCCACACACTCAAGGCCACCAACCTAATCTAAATAAGACAGAACCAAAGACAACCAAGATGCTACAATTTGGTCCTACCACTTTTATTTCAAAGGGTATTTTGACTGGCCAAGAAATGACACCAAACATCAACCAATGGCTCTATAAGGATCCACCACCCAAGGACACAAGTCACCTTAATTACTTCAAAGGTAAGTACCCCGTGACTCACAAGCTGGTGACAGAAAAATGTAACTACCAAGGAGGTGGCATTGGTTATGAAGAGAAAGGAATGAAAGATCCTATTGTACCTACCAAATGAGAAAAGCACTTAGGTCTTGGCATGGACTCTGACATGAATGGGGGCACCAACGAAAACATCTTTGCCTCTTGTCCATCCCTGGGTGAAATTGCTGACATTGAAGACATCCCGGAAGAGAAAGTTGTGAGAGCCTATGACGATGTCTTTGATGATGAAACCCTCCTAGACAATTTTTTCCTACGCCAGCTTTCCATTCTTGTCATTGACCTTCCCCTCCGCCATCCTGAACTCATAGACTGGGACCAACCAAGTGTCATGCACGTTGACAAGTTCCAAAGTGAGGACACGCTCCTAAGATTTATGGGAGCAATTGAACAAATCAATGACAGGGGGAAAGACTCAGCATATGTCTAAAAACTAGACCCAAAGGCATACTTTGGGGAAGAGGAGAACTTCAACCACAAAAATGAAGAAGAAAATAAAAATAAAAATAAAAATAAAAAGAGAAAAATTGATCCCCTAGTGAAAACTCCTTTAGGGCACTATCTGATCATAAAAAAGAAAATACAAAGGGTGTATCCCCTGGTGAAAACCTCCCTAAGATGCCAAAGGATGAAGATTCTCCTCTTCCTCTGATCCATGATTACAGGCCTGAACAGTCATCAATTCTCATTAAAGAAGAAAAACCTATCAGCCTAGGTACCAAAGAGAATCACGCCATCACATACATAGTAGCATCTCTAACTAAAGTAGAAGAAAGTGATCTTGTCAATTTATTGAAGGAATCCATCAACAAGTTTTCTTGGTCTTACTCCCACATGCCAGGATTAGACCCCAACTTGGTGGTTCACCATCTTGCAATGGACCCAAACATCAAACTTGTCAAACAAAAGCTCAGAAAGATGCACCCTAAAGTGGCACTACTTGTCAAAGCAGAGCTAGAAAAGTTACTCCAAGCCAAGATCATCCGCCCCATTGACTATTCTGACTAGATTTCTAACATAGTGCCAGTGTCTAAGACTAACAAATCAATCAGGATATGTACATATTTCCAAGATCTCAACAAGGCATGTCCCAAGGAGGATTTCCCATTGCCAAACATAGACATGACCGTGGATCTCACAGCAGGACATGAGATGTTGTCACTCATGGACGGCTTTTCTGGATATAATTAGATTTGTATTGCAGAAGAAGATCAGCACAAGACAGCATTCAATACCCCATGGGGCACCTTCTACTATAACATGATGCCTTTTGGCTTAAAAAATGCTGGGGCAACCTATCAAAGGGCCATGACTATCATTTTTCATGACATGATTCACAAGATCCTTGAAGACTATGTAGATGATATCTTGGCAAAATCAGTTAAAAGGGAAGATCACCTCAATGTTTTGGAATGTGTCTTTGACAGGATTAGACACTACTGCTTAATGCTCAACCCTAAGAAGTGTGTCTTCAGGGTCACATTAGGAAAACTCCTTGGGTTCATTGTATCCAGATGAGGCATTGAAATATATCCAAAGAAGGTACAAGCTATCATAGAGATGCCTCCACCAAAGACACTCTGACAATTCTACAGCCTCCAAGGAAAGCTACAATCTGTGCATCATTTTATCTCTCAACTAGCAGACAAGTGCCAACCATTCACTCATCTCCTATGAAAAGATAACACTTTCAAGTGGGATCCTTAGTGTCAAAAGAGTTTTGACAAGATCAAAGAATACTTGGCTAATCCACCCATCTTGGTACCACCTGCACCCGTCTGACCACTCATCCTATATATTTCTGCTACTACAATAGCATTGGGGGCACTCCTTTCTCAGTTGAATGATGAAGGAAAAGAAAGAGCTATTTATTACATCAGTCGGACCTTAGTGGGTTATGAGCTTAACTATTCACCTATGGAAAAAGCATGTCAGGCAGTGGTCTTCGCCACTCAAAAACTTTGCCACTATATGCTTAGTCATACAACCAAGCTCATTTCAAAAGTGGATCCTCTCAAGTACCTACTCTCCCAGACTACGCTCACAAGATGAATGGAAAAATGGGTTATGTTACTGAGTGAGTTTGACATTCAATATGTAGACAAAAAAGCCATTAAAGGACAATTCATCACTGATCAGCTAGCAGAAGTGCCATTGGTGGACGCATATCCTTTGGTCACAAAATTTCCAGATGAGCATTTATACATGATAGAAGGACAACCTACTTGGCAACTCTACTTTGATGGGTCCTACACAACTCATGGCGTAGGGGTAGGAATACTTTTTGTCACACCTCAAGGTGACTACATCCCTATGTCATTCAAAATGGGATTTCCCTGCACAAACAACATTGCATAATATGAGGCACTACTTGCAGGAATCTACATGGCTATAGAATGGAACATCACGGCTCTACATATCTTTGGTGATTCCCAACTCATCATCAAACAAGTTCTAGATGAGTATCAAACCAAAGATGACAAATTGATGCCATATAACCAAATGGTTGACAAGATGAAAGAACATTTCCTCCACTTGCAGATAACACAAGTACCATGCTTGTAGAACAAGGATGTCAATGCAATGGCCACAATTGGCTCCCTCCTAGAGATTCCTCATGAGTCTACACAATACAAATTCTTAGTTGAGCAACTTCATTCTCTCGCTTATGAGAATGATGAATCGAATCGCGTATGTGTCTTGGTTGGTCCCCAGTCCCCGCGGTACCATTATATCCAAGCTTACCTACAAAATGGTATCATATCCCCTCATCTCACTGCAACCCAACTCCAAAACCTTATCTGCAGAGCTTCCTGTTACACCCTCGTAGCCAACACCCTTTATCATCGAGGCTATCACAACGTTCTCTCTAGGTGTCTAGATGAAAATGAAGCCACCCAGGCTCTACGAGAGGTACATGCTGGAATCTGTGATACCCACATGAGTGGCATGGTCCTAGCCAAACAACTTCTATGTATAGGGTACTATCGGCCTACAATGGAACATGATGCTTGTGAGTTTGTCAAGAAGTGCTTACCTTGCCAACAACATGCCAATTTGATCCATGCTCCTACCCAGGACCTCAAACCTATTACACCTCCTTGGCCTTTCTCTTGTTGGGGTTTTGACCTCATTGGTAAGATTACTCCCCTCTCTTCTGAAGGCCATAAGTACATAATCACAGCAACAGAGTACTTTACAAAGTGGGTCGAAGCAATTCTAGTCACCCTCACTACAGGTGTCCAGATCTCCAAATTCATCATCTATCACATTGTCTGCCGCTTTGGCATACCCTCCACCATCTTCATGGATCACAGAACACCATTTGAAAATCAACACGTTAGTGATCTGTGTGCTTGCCTCCATATCCATCACCATTTCTCCAGTCCATATTTCCCGCAAGGTAACTACCAAGCTGAGGCAACTAATAAAACCCTCCCCAAAATCCTCAAAAAGTTCTCAGTGATACTAGTTGTGACTGGCATCTCCAGATCAATACCACCTTTTGGGCATATCGAACTTCCTACCATACTCCTACTGGCACTACCCCCTATTCTATAGTCTACGATGCTAAAGCAGTCTTACTAATTGAGGTCAAACTACCATCCCTTTGAGTATCACTAAGAGACCTGGTTGATGATGAAGATTACCGAGTAGCACAACTCACACAGCTTGATCTACTAGATGAAAAGCGCTAGCAAGCCTATGATCACCTGATTGTTTACCAAAATATACTCAAGCAGAACTATAACAAGAAGGTCCACCCATGCCAGTTCCAGGTGCAAGACCTTGTGCTAAAGGAAAATCAGAAAGTGGGTACTAATTGGGAAAAGAAAGGTAAGTTTGAAGTCACCAGGAAAGGCCCATATGTTGTCACTACATGCTTCGGTTCTGGGGCATATCAACTCTCCACTCCTGAAGGAGAATCATTGAATGATCCTGTCAATGTCATTCACCTCCGGCACTTCTATGCCTGACGGCTGGTTGTTCATTCTAGTTATCTAAGAAAATCCATAAAAAGTATAAAAATTCCTGAAGAAAGCACAAAAAAAATGCAAAACAGTCCTAAAAAGACCTCAACAAAGTAGAAAAAATGAAGCTGAAAAAATGGTTGACCCAGTGAAAACCGGGAAAACAGGCACTTGGACAACATCAAAAACATCAAAAAGATCCAAAGAAATAAAAAAAAATAAGAATAAAGAGAAAAATTTTGTCCAATGGTGAAAACTTGGCAATCGGGAGCCTTGGACAAGTATGGGTGATGAAAACCTGGAAACAAGCGTCACACATAGTGGACCGTCCCATTATCTATCAAAATCTTGTCCCCCTCCATCTCCCTCATCGCATCTTCTTCCACCTCAGCATTTCCCATATTTCATTGGGTGTTCACATATCACACGCACTAGTCCAAAATGATCTTCCTATCTCATGTTCTGAGCTTTTGTACACATAATTTTGTATATTGTTGTCCATACATTATATTATCCCAATCCCTGAGCTTCAGTCCTATACATATTTCGTCTAGTCTTCTACTTAGTGTTTCTTGTATATATCTTATGTCCTCGGTTGGTATCCTTATAGAACATGATCCAATTATGCTCTTTAAAATATTAGGTTTCAGCAACTGCCTTTTGATGGCTTCTTGGTTCCGTAGTTTGATCGTAGTGCACCTTGGACCAATCAGATTTATGAATCCTATCTTTCTAGAAATAGTTCCATTGAGGTTGTATCCTTCCTCTTGTTGACCTAAATCTAGATCATCATTATCTCTGGATTATTGTAGTATGTATCCTTCCTCTTGAACTAATCAATCAGCATACTAAACTATTGCACAACACCATGATCCAATAAAATCTCGGTGGCAACATGTGCACATAATCGCTTGTAATTATTCGCTTGTAATTAATCATTCAGTTTGGTCCTTGTATATTCATGGCGTGTCCAGTCCTTTCACCATCGCACTAACATCCTAAGTCATCATCATGCTAACCTTCCCTGCCTGGTCCTTCATAGTCCTCTTGGCTGGTTCATCAGTTGATCATGACACACAACAAAAATATGGGTCCCATCTCATCCAATGCATTCATCGCATCCATTGCATCGGGTTGTCGCATTAGGTTCATTACTAGTTTGCATTAAGTTCTTCATTTAATTACATATTTAAAATCATTTTAGGGTCTTGCATAATTAATCCATCATTTAGAATCATTTCATCATCTTGCATTGTTAAATCAATTAGATTCATTTCATCATCTTGCATTTTTAAATCATTTAGATTCATTTTATCATCTTGCATTGTTAAATCATTTGGATTGTTAAAACATTTAGATTCATTTTATCATCTTGCATTGTTAAATCATTTAGATTCATTATTAAATCATGTACATCTTGCGTAATTAATTCATCTTAGGTTCATTTTAGTCTTGCATGGTTAAATCATTTAGATTCATTTTAGTCTTGCATTGTTAAATCATTTAAATCATTTTAGTCTTGCATTGTTAAGATTCATTTAGATTCATCTTGCATTCATATACATATTCATAAAACATTAGCATAAAAATTTGCATACATCATAAAATTAAATCCCATCCTGCATCCACACATGTTAGTACATCATATAAGCATCATCCACCCCGCATCAGTCATACATCATATATACATAAGCATAAAACCATCCTGCATCCACAATTTGTCATACATATGCATCACATCCTGCAAGCATCACATGTCAATAATCATATAAGAATATGCATCATAGCATCATATAAATCAAAGCATGAAAAGCATACATCATAAACATCATAGAGTCCTCACAGAGCATCATATATATAAAAAATATCCATAAAGTACAAATGTCATCAATAAAATACATCATGTGCACCTCGGTGCTGATATATGTATACATCTCATCTCAAAATGCAAAAATGTGTGTCACATAGTCCTCTACTGAATAATGCGGGTGGCTATGATGGTCCACCTCCCTATTCTGGTGGTGGAAACGGTGGCATCCCTACAGATCCTTGTGATGCAGAAGTCCAAACTATGCTCTGAGATCAAGACCTCTCTAAGTACTCTCACCTTTGTCCCTCAGGCACAAGCTGATGATACAAAACTCGATAGTGAGTTGCCTCTCTACCCACTCTGGTTGCATCCCAGTGAGTTGCGAAAGCCTCTTCCACCACCTATCCAGCCCCACCTATAGTGGCCGCCTTCCTAGCAATGTCTCGCTCAGTCCTATACACCTTGGCTCGCCTCTACGCTACATCCCTCTCTGAGGTCAATTCCAGGATCTGCTCTGTAGCCTGATCCATCTGCTCTATCAAATTCCCCAACTGATCTATGAGAGTACCTTTCTCTATCTGTATCTCTATAGCTTCCTAAGTCAGGTCGACCATGGAGAACTCTCCTGCATCCACCCTTCCTTGTAGGGTATCAAGTGAACCCTCTTCCCTGTCAGCCCATGTTGTCTCTGCAACTAGCAACCCCTGTATCTGGGTCATCTCTGTGTGCAGGATCATCTCTAATACCTATGCCATGCCTAGTAGTCCCTGCAGTCTTGTATACTCTGTCTATAGACTATCTCACTCTGTGATATGACAGTGTCATGAGTCTCTTGTGCTACAAATCCTGCTGGTGTTCCCTGCGGCCCCTATGGCACCTCTACCTATGGTGGTGCCTGTACTTGTCCCTATCCCTGGGCTAGCACCTAGGGTGCCTAGTCCTGCCCATCCCCTGGTGGCCCCTGTGGCCCCTGATCTGGTCTGGCCCCTTCCTGTGCCTCTGTCTGAGGTCTAACCTGTCTATGTTATGGCCTCCTCCTCTGACCTGCTACTAAAGTCTCTGGGGCATCTCCTATGGCGATCCCATCATCAACATCCATGTCTCCTATTGGCTACTTGTGAGCAGCCACCTGCGTTGGGTCTATGAGTCATAAGGGCACATGTGTGGCCCATCATGCTACATACTCAGTAGTCATCCCAGCATCAATGACATTAGGTTGCACCACAAAGTCTATCCACGCCATATCCCTCCAGGATGCCCTCACTGTGAGAGTGTCAATGTATCTCCCCCATGTACCTACCTCCCTAGTGACATGAGGATGTAAGGCATTCTCTGCCACCACCCCCTATTGTAATCTGAACTATCGCATGACCCTGGATGGTTTGTATCTCTCTATCTAGTGGATAGTCCTCCCTAGTAGAAAGAAGTTAGTCTGTACATACAAAAGGTACAAAAAGTCCTCAAATCCATCCTTAGCTCCTGTCACCCAGTCCATAGCTCCCCATGGCTCATAGAGTCTGTACAGGGTCCAACAGAAAATTTGTACCTCATCGACCAACCACTGCCAGTATCCAGTCTGACCAACAAAAGTATATCTCAGAGGTAGCTTGTATCTGCATGCATATGAATCTCCTAGCTTCTGCACCTCTCAAACCCTCATCGTTCGAAACACTGCAATATACTCCCAAGCCTACACTAACACCAGAGTCACTATTGTACCCATGTTGCACACCCTGCGGTACGTAGCCATGTGCAAGTCATGGTACAACTGTCCTAGGACAATGTACCCCCAACAACAATAAGTGCCCTCCTCTAGCATTTCTTCTAGCACCTGAGACCATCCCATACCAAAACCATGTCTAGCCAAGTCAGCTAACATCTGTCCTCCGAACAACCCAGCCAAGAATAAAGCTATCCACCGTAGCCCCCTGTCCACCGCTGGCTGCCAAGGCATCCAGGTCCTGTATGTCGGGATCCTCCTCATGGGTCTCCTGAATGCAATCTCCATGTAGTGATCGATGTCCTCTAATCTATACTGTGGAATCACCCCTCGGATAGGTATTTGAAGGATCCGCCAGACATCCTCAAGTGTGATCGTAGCCTCTCTAGTAGGCAGATGGAAGGTCATCGTGTCACTTTGCCACCGCTTGATCAAAGTAGTCATCATCCCATTATGCGCCCATAGCCTAGGCCAACGGGGCACATAATCCAACTCGATAACAGCTAACAATCCCTAGTCCTCACTAGTACATTTGAGACCTCTTTTCGATGGCTATGTGTTGCTTTTCTGACACTGTCCCGTCAGCCTAGCGATAGAGACCAGTGTTGCAGTTTTGGTGTCAGAATTAACAATGGGTGTACCATCTGTTGTTATTGCAATGATACTAACCATCACAATACAAGCCGCTATGATGGTTACCATGTTGTTGTTACATATTTTAGCTGTCGCTATTACGACACGTAGGCATCGCATCTTATTTGTCACTATTACGACACGTAAGCATCGCATCTCATCTGTCGCTATTACAACACGTAGGCATCGCATGTTATCTGTCACTTTTTCAGATGTGCGACAAATTTTCTATACATGCGACATCGAGCCATCAGTCATTTCTGACAGCCTGACATTGCATGCATAGAAAATTTATCGCACATCTGAAAAAATGATGTCTAGGTGTTGCAATACGAGCTAGCTATAATGTTTATCATGTTGTCGTTACATTTTATCTGTCACTATTATGACACCTAGGCATTGCAGAATGAGTGTCAAAATTACAACAGACGTGCGATGAATTTGCTATACATACGACGTCAAGCCGACGGCTCGACATCGCATGTATTTTTTTAGTGTCGCTTTAGAGTTTTTAAGAGTTTAGTGTCCTAGTGTGGCTATTTTCAGTAATTGTGGTTTTACTTATTTTGGAACCATAATTTCATGTGCTTTATTTGGGATAATTTCATTAGCAGTTGGCCAAATAAATATAAAACAATTCGTATTACCAAATTAGTTCATCCAAAAACTAGAAGACTGTGACAGTCTGATAAGTACAAGTAGGATATGTACTTACTTATGATATGTACATGTTCATTAAATTCCATAACACATGAGTGCTGAAAAACTTCTACCGTATGAAGTATTATAACTTTTGAAAAATAAATGGGA
>MU227446.1:4097033-4113584 GCA_018584345.1 Thuja plicata
GGCAAGCAGCTGAGTGGTTGTGTTACCGGGAAAAACCAAGCTCATCATTAGGGCCCTCTTCCACTCGCATGCCACATCTCGATCACAATGCCTAATACAGAACAATAGAAGAAAATCAAATGGTTTCTTATTACTGCAGATTTGCAAAATCAAATGGGTGTTGGAGATTTTTACTCACCTTGAGATGAACTAAATCATGGGTGACATATCCTTGGCAAGCTGCTGAGCATGGTTGTGTTACCGGGAAAAACCAAGCTCATCATTAGGGCCCTCTTCCACTCGCATGTCACAGCTCGATCACAAATGAGCCTTTGTTTTTATTTTTTTTGTTTATAATCAAGAGAGTGTTGCAATTACGATGGTATCATCGCTATTATGACAGCATCGGGGGCACTTGAAAAAAAAACACAAAAATCACACACAAATGGTAGCACTGTCGTAAATTAGCGTCAGAATTTGACCCCAAATGTTGTAGTGCCTCCTCTATGAGCTGCGGCTCCAACTCCATGGTCGGCGGCCAGTGCTCCCGAGATCCCAACGATGGGTACTGCTATTGTAACATTCCAAAAACCACCATGTCAGCCTATATTTCTTCTATTCTTAGCCTAACCCCTCCCAAAATGGGGAATCTTGTCCCTAGGTCCTTTGTCAATCCATCCCCGGCCCCATCAGGTTCCTTCATTTCCCTTTCCCTCGGAGTCTACCCCTTTGGGCGTAGACGTCAGTTCAGCTAGAAACGTCGGTTCTTAAACCGGCATCTCTGACTATTTTCCTCACAGACCGCCATCTTCGCAGACGCAGGTCTGGGTCCGGCATCTTTGACGAGGTCGGTCTGGCACTAACGTCTGTGGAGACGCCAGTTCAGGGATCGGCGTCTATGAAGACATCTATCTAGGGATCAGGGTCTGTGAAGACGTCTATCTGGGGATCAGCGTCTGTGTAGACACCAGTTCAGGAACTGGCATCTCTAGTCCGTCGAGTCATCTACCTGTATTTATTGCCCCCAAGCCCACCCAAAAGTGTTAAAAAATTTGACAGAAATAAATGCAAGGTCTCGGTTGAGTCACTCACCAGTACCATTCACTTTGCGAGTCTCCTGTGTGTCCATATGCACTCCCCCAACTGCCCCAACATCTTGTCATCTGCCATGTTTTCACTCTAGAGCTCTATTTTCACTATTCACTATTCACAAATGACCTTCCTTAAGCCCCCCAGCCCCTTTTATAGCCCCCGTTTTCCCCGAAAATTTTTCCCCACCCGTTTTCTCTGTCCCCCCTTGTATATTTTGTATAAATTGTTCCTGTTGTACAGCTTAAGTGCTTCGAAAATCCCAAAAACATTTAAAAATTTTCAAAAATTTAAAAAATTCAAAAATTCAAAAAATTCAAAAAAATCCAATATTCTCAAAAATCTTGCAATAAACCATCGTTTATTTCTACATCGCTCAGTATTTCAATTTTTAATGACATTTTGACACTTGCGATTGCAATCATGTTTCTCACAAACTCAGTTTTGCGACCGATTATCCTTGCTCCTCATTCTGCTCACAGCTTTTGCCAGTGAATATCTTTTAATCAAATCCAATCCAATCTTTGCCCGTCAAGATGCATCCTTCTGGTGTCGGCTTATCGAATCCTTCATCACACCAATCTTGTTCATGGCAAGAACTTTGGACTAAATGACTGCTTGGTCATGAGACCTTCTTTATTGATTTTTTTTTTGTGTCAGTTTAAACCTACTCACCACTACCTCGATCTGCTATATCTTGGTGTGTTGTGACTGGTGGCTACTGATACATGCATCTTTTGCAGTGTACTTTTGTTTGAGCATCTCCTCCACGCAAAGGAATTTTTTCATCTGTGTTTTCTAACACCTGATGCATACCTCCTATTGCAATATCAAAATCGGATGTGCTCTTCATATTTTTCACACAAATAGATCCCCAATGCTCATTAGCTGCATTTATTTTCATTTGCACTTGCATTTTTAGTTGCATTCTTAATTGCATTCCAGAAGGATTCTCTTTATTATCTTCTCTCCCTTCCTCCTTCCTGTTGCGTCATTTTTTGAGAAAATTCCACAATATTGTCTTTGTTGCGTTCTTTTCTCGAGGGGGCACAACCCTGTATCATCGTCGCTTTGGAACGACTCCTAGAAATCCTCTTCCTTTGAGGCAACTTATTTTCTTGTCTTTGACGCAACGTCACTTGCGACGCCACGTCAAAGAGGGGCAAAATGTAGATGTCCAAAAATATTAATATTAATTTCCCTTTCTCTTCTAACTATTTAAATTAATTAAATAGTTTCATAGTTGGTATTTATCAATGATCAAATACTATTCTAATTTATTTTATTTAAATACATTTACCTCACAAAATCCCCTTTTTAATAAATTTATATTTATTAGAATCCCTCCATATTTCTAATTCTTCTAAACTATGTTTTATTTAAATCTAATTTGAATTATAATCTAAACCCTAGCTAGGAATCTATTAATCCAACCTAGAGACCTACCCTAAGCCTACCCTATTCCTACTCTACTCCCATTACTTCACTTCCTAAACATGCTTCCCTACCTAACTTTCCTTTAATCATACTTAAAGGGGTGATTCCTAACCTTTTTAAGGCTAATGGAATGCTCACCCACATGGGGAAATTCTCTCCAAAAAGGTCACCCATTCCTCTTAAATTCCTCTTGCAAGTTTGTCTCCCACTTGGAATTCTTGAGCCACTAAATACTAAATGCTATCTTTAACTCAAAATTATCCATCCGCTCAAGCCTATGTGTCCCTTATGTGGCTCTTATGTGGATGCCGCATAGAAGCCACATCATCCAAGCCCTCTTCTTCTCCTCCAAAATCCTATAAATAGAGGCCTTCTCCTCTTCATTTTTCATCTCTCATTGTGCATTGTTATTATGCTAGGATTGCTTTAGATTTTCATTGCTAGTTTCGTGTTTTCATGCTTAAATCATTTAGAAGTTACATGCTATGGCTAATGGTTAATGAATCATAGTTTCTTGCAATTGTCTTGCATATCATTTTCATAGTTCAGAATATCATCTTTGAGAAGGATTTGAGACTAGTTCTTCATACTAGCTCTTGAATCTCTTCTTTTCATCCAATCTTGCATTCATAGTTGCATTGCATTGGGGATCCATTCCATTTGTGTTTGAGAGAACACATTCACATCCAATCTAAAAGAGAAAATCAAACAAGTAATATAGGGTGCAATAGCTTGTTTTATCTCAATCTGATGTTCTGAAGATTTCTTGTTGGTTCTTGCTTATTTCATGATTTATATGTGCTAACCCACTAACGTTTTATGTTTGAGCTTGCTCCCAACAGATTGAAGATTTCCTCATACACAATTATCAATATTAAAAAAATATATAGATCCATGCACTCAAGATTGAATTTATAACTACACAAAAAATGAAAGACAAAAATAAAATTTATTATATAAAGGGTGATGTGAACCATTTAACTTTATTTTTTAGCATTTTATCAACAACTAAATTATAGTGTCAACTTTACTAAAAACTATATTCAAATAATTTTTTATTTTTTAAAAACATAAACATAAAATACATTAAAAAATCAATACATGTATGTCATCTTTTAGTGATTCAAGTTAAAGTTATCTATCAATGTTGGTCATTTCTTTTTATAAAAGTGTGACACAACTTTCTACTTCCCCTTAAAGTAGGATGCAAATATTGAATGAGGAAGTAAAGATATAGCTTCCCATATCAAATCCATTATACTAATTCTTTGGAGAGTTCTTCCACTTGTATTAAGGAAACCATTAATTATGTCCTCTAGTAGAAAGCTAATTATTATTTTGTGTCTCATACTTTATTTGGAGTATGACGTGATCCAAGAGTGACATGAATCCTTCCAAATAATGAAGTGATTGATTTAAGTGCCTATGTTGGTGAGAGCATCACTAAAGTAAATTCCCTCTCTAAACATATGTTGAAATATGATTTCATCAAAGTTAATAAAATCAAGTATTATTTATTTAATGAAATATTCATATGATCCATAAGAGATGACCTTAAGAGATGGCCTTAGTGTGTGACATATCAATCATGTTATTGGATTGAGCTTATAAAATAAAGTTAATTATGCATTTTCTCACAACCCATAAGATGCCTTAGAGGGTAGTAGTTTCTTTAGCAAAGTTACACAAATGAACACCCATGTTCTTATCATAGACACTAATCATTTGGCCTCTATCATCGCTTATTAGGTCATCATCACCTACTTGACATAGGTCACCCTTAAGTGCAATTCATAAGTTGACTTTGAATTATTGCTTTGGTTATTTTTCTTCTCTAGATATGATTATCTTTTTAGCTAGGCATTAGGACAAACTTGCTCATGTAGATTCACATACAATTCAAATTGGGACAATCTATGAGGGTGAAAAGTGCATCATTTATTTGTTTCCCCTTCAATTTACAACATTTTGCATGGGTGTCATAAGTGCATTATTTTAGCATGTGATATCTCTTAGCTCATATTAACTCTCATTAACGCTATTTTACCTCTATGCAAATTATTCTTGGTTCTCAATTCCATACATTATCTACCCAAGTCAGAATTGCATGTGAGGGATTGATTCAAGTTAAAAATGAATGTGAAGGATTGATCCACCTCTTAAATCTCATAATTCATCATTAACCTTAGAACCAACTTAATGTCAAATAGTTGTTATTTCTCAATTCATATACCAGATATTTAAAATTACTCCCTAAATCATTATAATAATCTAAGATCACACTCCATCAACCAGTCATTTACTACCAATGTTCACGATACTCAAAACAACTTGTATCCCTAACACTTATTATATTTTTGCCTAGGTCTCAAAAACCCTCATCAACTTAACCACATTATTACTATTACTAATTGTATTTGTTTCTGTGTGCTTTCCAACTTTATAAAAATTAAAAATTATTGAATTGATAAACTGACTTAACTAAGTTGAAAAATGGAGAACTACTCATCTTTCTTTCACAATATAATTAAAACGGGTAGACTATATGTTTAAGGCTGCACCATATGAAGTGCGGGTGTGAGATTGACTTTATATAAAAATATTGAATTAATTTTCATGATTCTATTACTAAATTAAAATAATAGCAAAAGTAGTGTAGAACTGTTTTTTTAACGAAATAGTGTGGAATGAAGGCAAGGAGTTGTTATGTTGGTGCACCCTGCTACCAACCTAATGTGACTCCTCTCCCAATTTCTTCAATCTCATTTTCAGATTTCCTCCAATACATTATTTATTTCAGTTGAGTTTGCGCGTGAAATTTGTTTTCCTTCCAGGACTTTGTTTCCAATACGCTTAATCTGCTTGAATGACTCGTAAATCAGTGCGTTGTCTATGATTGTTCTGTAACATCACAATTTATTCTCCCAATTCTAATCATTTCTTGCATCATCTGTTGTTTGACCACCGCTTATTTTCGTACCGGAACTTTCTGGTAGGTATGTTAATGGAGTAGACAAAGATCGACTGGTTGAGTTGTCCATTAAAAGATTATATAATATGACTTTTATTATTTTAATAAATTAAAAAACGTTTCATCCAAAAGGGTTTTTATGTTTTAGTGTTTTGGGTTTGTGTTTCTTATGGATTACTTATAAGGGTGTGATTTTTTTTAAGAGCTTTTTAATTATCTATACAATATAATTTAATGTTTAAGTTATTGTTTATTATTTTTTGAATTCTTATGATTCTCGCTAAAAATAAGTGGCCTTATCTTTTGATGGAGTGGACTTTTAATTTTGAAAGATATATATGACTCGTCCTTTTGCGGTCCTTTTCTTAACAAAATCATTCACTTATGTCTGCATATTTAATTATGTTTGTCCAATTATTTGTGGAGCCATTTCTAAATTTATGCATATTTAATTATGTTTGTCTAATTATTTGTGGAGCCGTTTCTAAATTTATTCTCATTTCACAATGTTTGACTTTTAAAAATTTTAGTTTAACTTCTTACTATATTATGTATTTAAATTGTAGTACTATGTAATTTTTATTTTTATTTATTGTACTTGTCGTAGACTATACTATTGCATTCAGTTTGCACAATTGTTGATTTTTTGTTGTTAGAATATTTGTAATGTTTAAATATTTGTTTATGAATTAAATAAATGATATAAATTACTTATCTCCTTTTTGATTGGTTCAATTGATTTGGTCTTACCCTTTTAAAAATTTTCGTTTAACTTCTTACTATATTATGTATTTAAATTGTAGTACTATGTAATTTTTATTTTTATTTATTGTACTTGTCGTAGGCTATACTATTGCATTCAGTTTGCACAATTGGTGATTTTTTGTTGTTAGAATATTTGTAATGTTTAAATATTTGTTTATGAATTAAATAAATGATATAAATTACTTATCTCCTTTTTGATTGGTTCAATTGATTTGGTCTTACCCTTTTTTCGAAGTTTCAACAAATTTGACACTTGTTCTAATAGTTATTATATTATAAAATATAAGATATTAAAAATAATTTATTTTAATATTTATGAAGATTGTATTTTATTATATATTACAATATATGAATAATATTATATTATATTAATATTTAATATATTATGATATTATTTTAATATTAAATATTATATAATGCAAAATGTAAATAATAGTATATGATACATATTATATTATTTTTTATTTCTATATTATATATAATATTATTTATTTATAAGTTGAATTATAAAGTGATTAATTAATTGACTTATGTTTTTTAAGAGATTTAATTTTATTTTTAAATTTTAATTTTGACTTGGTTTAAAATTTAATTTAATTATTTATATCACTATAAAAATATAAACAATAATTAAAGTTTATAAAAATTAATCTAATTTGTAATTTTTTAATATATTGAAATTTTATAGCATAATTATATTTTTAGTTTACATAATATTATTAATATTTTAATTTTAATAAATTTAAGAAAAGTATTTTTTAATTTCATATTTATCAACTTCATAAGTTAATTATTAGATATTGAAGTAATTTTATTAAATAATAAACAACATATAATGGTTAGGGTTTACATCATGGTTAGTATCATGGTTAGAGTTAGGGTTTTGATTAGGGTTAGAGTTTAGGTTAGAATTAAAATTATGTTTTATGGTTTAGGATTAGGATCGTGGTTAGGGTTAAGGTTTACATCGTTGTTAGTATTATCATTAGGGTTAGGATCAAGGTTTAGGATTACCATTATGGTTAGGTTTAAGATGTGTATCATGCGTGTAATTATGGTTAGGGTTTTGATTAGGGTTAATATTTAGGGTTAGGGTTACAATAAGAGTTTAGGTTTATGTCATGGTTAGGGTTAGGATTGGGTTTAGAGTTTGGGTTATGATCTTATTTAGGATTAGGGTTCAATGCTTGGGTTAGGATTAGAGTTAGAGTTAGGGATAGAGTTAAGGTTTGGATTAGGGTTGTTAATAGGGTTTAGGGTTACAATTATGGTCAGGTAAGGGGTTACATCATGCTTAGTATTATGGTTAGGGTTAGGATTTTGGCTAGGGTTAGGGTTAAGGTTATATTTAGGAATATGTTTAGTTTTTATTAATGTTAGGGTGGGATAATGGTTTAGGTTTATGTCATGATTATGATTAGGGTTGTGTTTATAGTTTGGGTTATGATCTTGTTTACGACTAAGATTATGGTTAGGATTACCACTTAAGGCTCCTGACAAAGTTTAAGGTTAAGGTTTATGATAATGGAGCATGATTATCTTCCTAATTGCGAGAGGTTTTTAATTTATTTGTCTACCTATCACCTCTCTATTCATTCCTATCTTGCAAAAACATCATTGACTAAATAGTCTCCCAACTAGCCTTAGTTGCACAAATATATGTAAAAAATAGATCAAATATTTTTCCTAATTAACTTTCAATATATCTTCGGCATACCCATTACACCCTAAGGTGCGATTGCTAGTTAATTTAATTTTAAAATATTTAATACTCATAAAAATGAATGAATTAAAAAATTCTATATATTATATGTACAAACTCTATTATATTTCAAAAAATTTACTTAATATTTATCTAATATAAAAATATAAATGTATTTTGATAGCAAAATAGGAAAACACACTCGTCAAATATTGGAAGGAATATCAACATGAAGTAGTTTACAAATCTTTGGCATGCATGGAGTCAAAACAATTAGTGGAAGATCTACAAAAAATTAAATGAATGATTCTTTAAAAAAAAAGAAATTTTTAAATACTAGCACTTGCACCTAATAGGAGGTTCAAGGGATAGCTGATAGGATATTAAAAAATTCAAATGCATAATTATTATTAGATATTAAAAAATTCAAATGCATTTTTTTTTTAATGTGAGACATCTTTTAGAGTTAGTAGATGTTATTGTAGTAATATCAATATGTTATAGTACATGAAGCTAAACTATGTCAAGTTATAGTCTTGGAGTAGGAAAAAGTTTACATTTATAAGTATACCACTAGAAATTGCACTATGGTGTGCAATGAGTCATGAAGATGTACAAATCCCTACTTGAATCATAATATGTTCAAATTTGAGTCATCAAAAAATATTTAAATAGAAGAATTTTTTTTAATAAAAAATACTTTATATTAAATTTTATGATTTTGATATTGATAAAGAAAAATGACTTACAATCAATTTAAAATATACTCTTATTAAATATATTTAATATTTACTTTATATAAAACATAATATAAATTTTAAAATACTAAAATAAATTTTAACATATAATATAAAATTTGTATAAAATAAAAACAAAATCAAATAACAAATATTTATAAAAGTTAATAAAAATATATAAAACAAAACACATTCCATGACTAATATAATTCTAAATTTTATCTTTCATTCCTCTGTTACACATATTTCTTGATAAGTAGGAGATAATGAGTTTGACTCAAAATCTACACAATTGAATCAAAATTTACATTATTGAATCAAATTCATGCGTCAAAGAGATTGACTCAAAATCTACACAGTTGAATCCTACTTATCAATTGATGAACTTAAGGGGTTTTCTAATGAATGGTTCACAAGACACAAAACTTACGGAAGGTTTTGCAAATGGGGTTGAACATCACTTAGATGTAATGAGTCCTAAGTGTTCCATTCATTCTCATGAAAGATGGGATCTTGTGAATCATCACTTATGAATCATGGGTCAATGAGTTTGACTCAAAATCTACATAGTTAATCGTGGATAGCAATATGACAATAGTTGTTCTTGTCTCGAACCTTTACATGTCGTCTGCTAATTTGACTCATTGTTCCCATCACAATTAATTCAATTCTGAGTGACACAACACAATTGATTGATAGTTGCAACAAATATATTATTATTATTATCATTATTATTATTTTTACCTTGACAACATGTATGTGAATGTAATCAATTGCTTCTAGATTTATGATCATTATTACATGTGAACTATATCTAATTCTATAACCCATTTTAATGAATAGATGGTCAAGATAATGACAAGATTCATTATCAAATTGAACAAGTGTCACATAGTGGCTACTAATTGTCTTTTTACTATTATCTTTTTTGTTTATTTTCCTTTTTAATTAATTATTCTATTTTTGACAAATTGATAAAAGAAAATTTACACAACGTACAAACATCTTATAATCTTATGCACATATCTTCATGGTTTTTGAAAACTACATGATCTTTTTCTTAATTGTCTTATGAATTAGATTGTGCATGAATTGTTAACATCAACATCTCAAATGAAAAAGTTCAAAGGAGATGTGCATAAGATTTTCACAATCTACTCTTAAATACAAAATATCAAATAATCAAAATATTAAAAAGTTTGTGAAATACGTTTATATAAAACTAATTTAAATTTAAAATATGCATATTTTCAAAAGTTAAATATTATTAGTAATTTTTTCATACAATAATTTTTTTTTTTTTTTTTGGTCGGTAATAGGTGTGTTTTTTTATTATATAAAAGGAAATTACATTTATCATCCTTCAACAGTATTTCAAACTTGTCACTGTCATCATATCTACAGGAGTCTCTGCTCATTTACATTTATATCTATAATATTCAGCACTATCTCCTCCGTAGTCTATACTTTCATAAACTATTACACAATCTAGACATTTAAACATTACAATATTATGGCTCATGGTAATTCCTTTCCAAAATGGAGACTTATATTTGCTTCCCAAATCATGCTCAGCTCCATCGCGTTGTTGCTGCATTCCTTCTCTTTATATCAATGGCTATCCTGTCTGCCTTGTTTCTCCTTACCCATTGAGCCCTTAACTAGCTGTGTTTTCTTCGTGAAATAATCCTCAAAATTAGAAAAAAGAGACCCATTTTTCTTTTCAAAATTTGGGTTTGCCTCATATTTTAATGCACAAATTTCCTCCCTTTGCGCCCAACTTGAGAGCGCTTCTTCCTCGGCACTTTCATAGCCAACTTCAGCATCATTTCCTCCTCCCGTCGCTTGTGCTCCACCATCTCCTTCTTAATTTTCTTCCATCCCTCTTTTTCCCTGTTGATCATCAAGGGTTTATCCATTTTCGGGCGCCACCTGATGAAAAGGATTAACCCATATCGGTGAGCGTCATCGTCATCTGCAAAGCACTCAAAGATATCCTATCCAATGCCAGGAATTGACCATTCAAGCACCGAATCTAGCTCTCCTAGCAAATCCTCTTCAAACAGCTTCGTTATTATCTGGCTTACTGCATTAGTCTGCTTGCCAATCTCAAGCCCCCATGCTATAATAATAGCTACCACATCCAAGTTAGTTTGGCATTTGATTTTTTGCTCCTGGAATTGTTCGCCAATGACCTCAATCACTGCCTCCACCATCTTTGCAAATTTAATTTTCACCAAACCTTTAACACACTCAAAACTAGTGAGTCCCTTAAAAGCCTTCATTTGTTTATCCAAATCCACACAAAATGTTGCTTCCATTTTCTGGCTCTTTGTCAACTTTCTCTTCATTTTTTCTATTTGCAAAGGAAAGTAGTCAACTTTAACTTTGTCTTCTTTTAGCTTTCCTAACATGCCAATTTAAGCATGATGGTCATCCTCTCCCATGCTTTTTAATGACTATAAAGCCTGGAAATCATTTACTACATTGATTATTTGTCCTTTGACTTCCTCATTCTTGAAAGTTTCCATAAACGACTGTCGTCACTCCTATCCTTTCCAATCGACCACTTGCCTCTTTTTGCTATGATTTAAATTCCATTACTAACTTTGGCCATGATGTCATTGTGTCCCTTTTAAAATTGAAACATAATCAATGTCAAGATTTTTTTGATTAAAGTCCTCATATATAATAGTTTTTTCTTTATCAAGGTTAGTAGCCCAATTTGCTATTTTATTGGCCTCTACATTACCCTCCCGTAATGTGTGGCTAATACTAAATTCCTTCATATTTTGAAGAAGGGTTACTACCTCCCTAATTATGTTGTTTATAGACCAAGTCTGGGATTTTCCTTTCTTTATAGCTTCTATAATGATCTGAGAGTCACCTTCTAAGTGCAATCTTTCCACCCCCAATCTTATTCCTAGATTAACTACCAGTAGAGCAGCCTATGCCTCTACCATATTGTCCGTTCCAGTTCCTATCTTCTGAGCTGCCAATGCTAACATATCTCCAACACTATTTCTCGCTATAGCACCCACTCCAGATCCTCGGGTTCCCTTTTGAAGATCCATCAAATTTAATTTGTATCCATCCTATATCCGGAGGAAACCATTTTAAATCCTTTCTACTCATCTTTATTGTTCCTCCATGACTACCATCATTCTTGTATCTAACTCTTATTCACATCCATTGTTTGTGTATATTGCTTTCCCAAGATGTAAAGATTGTATTTGTATATAGCTTACTTAGAGCAGAGCTCATTAATTCTTGTATTGAAGCATTTATTTTGAATATAATTATTTCTATTGGTTCATACATATCCTTAAAATTCTCATGTTTCGTTCTTTCCACAGCTTCCATATTATTATTGAGGGGCTTACTATCCAAACTTTTGAGAAGTTTTATTTCCTTTGATCCCCCCACCACCATTTGAATATGTCCCGAAGTGATCTCGGCATCGGCCCTACAAAATTTAATTTTGTTTTTACCATTCCCCAACATTGTTGGGCAAATTCACAATGAACAAAGAGGTGATTTGTGTCTTCAATAGCATTATTGCATAATGGGCACATAGATGGGCCTATAAAACCATACTTTTTCCTCCTTTCTCTTGTTAAATACCCTTCCTTGAATAGCAATCCATGTGAATTCTCCCACTTTCTACAAATAGTCCTTATCCCAGCATAGTCTATAAGGCCACTCATTTGTTGTTTCTTCATTTAGTAAGATATTATACCCCATTTTAGCTGAATAGTTACCACTTTTAGCTGCACACCAGATTACAGTATCTTTTACCTGTGCTAACTGAATTGGTCTATTATTTAAAATATCTTTTAGATCCTTGCATCTGCTTTCATTCATACCTATTATATTGATCTCCTTCCACTTCCATTGTGGTCCCAAAGGTCCTTGAAACTGTTCCATATAGTCTCGAACTTTATCCCCCCATATATTTTTTGTGCTTGCCATTAATTCCTGAGAATTGTTTATATTTGACAAAGCCCTATTGTCATTCCAAGAGTCCTCCCAAAATGCCACATTCCTTCCATCGCCAATCTACCATGAAATGTGGTCACAAATCAGTGGCTACATTCTAAAATAAAGTTCCAAATTGCAGATCCTCTGACGGGGTTCTGAACAGTAAGTATCTTGTTATCCTCTATGTTGTAAAAATATTTTTCCTTAAGGATCCTCACCCAAAGCTATGATGGTTTTGTGTACATTTCCCATACTAGTTTGGCTCCTAAGGCTTTATTAATTAACTACAACCTTCTTATTCCAGCTCCACCATTATTTTGGGATTTACATATTGAATCCCATGCCACTAATGGTATTTTTTCCTTCTCTTGTCCTCTACACTAGAATAATTTCCTCATCCTTTGTTCCATGTATTTTAAAACTTTAATGGGGATCTTTAAGAAGCTCATTGAGAATATCAGGATTGTTGATATAACTGACTGTAATATCAAAATGTGGTCTGCATAGTTTAGCCATTTTCCTTTCCAACTATCCAAACATTTCATACAGCTGTCTACCAGTTCCTTCTATAAATTTTCCTTGGAGGCCCCTGCAAAGAGTGGAATACCTAGATATTTATTAGGAAGAACACCTGCCTTCATTCCTAATCATCTAAGCACATGTTGTTGAGTGGGGATAGATGTGTTGAAGAAAAAAACTTTAGATTTGTCCCAATTAATAAATTGTCCATAAGTTGCACTATATGAATCTAAGGTGGCCTTTATTACCCTGGCCTCCCTTGCAGAGGCTTCCCCCATGAGGTATGTATCATCTACAAATTGTAAATGAGTAACTGGATCTAGAACTCTTGCTATCTTTATCCCTTTCCAATCTCCATGACCTCCTGCTTGTTTGATTGCTCTGCCTAATACTTCAGCAAGAATGATAAAAAGGAAGGGTGATAGAGGGTCACCTTGCCTTATAACAGTAGTGGTGTCAAAGAAACCTTGAGGACTTCCATTTATAAGTATTGAGAGGTGTGGAGTAGAGATACAACTCAACACCTAGTCACACCATCTAGATTCAAACCCAAATTTGTGCAACACCTTTATTAAGAAATCCCTATTCATATTATCATTATCTTTTTGGATGTCTAGTTTGATCATCATACCCAAATTCTTTCCCAATTTGGTAGAGTGAATTTCCTCATGCACAACTATGATTCCCTCATAAATTGATCTTCCTAGAGAAAATCCACTTTGTTCTGCTGATATTAGTGAGGGCAGCACTATTTTCAAACGGTTAGCCATTACCTTAGCTATTACTTTATAGACCGTGTTACACAAAATCAGTCTAAATTCAGTAAGTGTTTCTTTCTTTCCCTTCTTAGGGACTAGAGTTAGAAAGGTATTATTAAAATCCTTGAATATGAAACCGCTTCTTCTTGATTCCTCAACCACCCCACATAATTCTTTTCTGAGAATGCTTCATGCTTTTTGAGAGAACAGAGCGGAAAATCCATCAGGTCTCGGGGCTTTATTTGTTAGTAATAACTAAGAGGGGGGGTGACTCAGTGGCCTCAAAAATTAATCCTTAAATCAACCCTTCAAACTTAGTACCACAAATTATACCTCTAGTTATCTTTAGTCCTATAAGATGAATGCCTTGAAATACTTATATCAGTTTACTACTTGTCGGAATGCTTTTAAAAACCTTCTTCTATATGTTTACCGATAATTAGTCTTTCTATTTACCAAAACACAGTAAATAACTAGTGTATACTGATCAATCCATATTTACTTTAGTGAAATGCAAAACAATAAAGTAATGACTCATAGACACATTAACACATGGATTTTAATGTGGAAATCCTGTTAAGAGAAAAACCACTGGGACCGGTACCCCAAATTTTCACTCTTCTGAAGTGAGCTTGGTTAAGATCCAACCATGTTAAAGGTTACAAACATACTGTTAGGTGTGACCTTGTTAGAGGATTTAAAAGATAGTTTGTCACTTAGTATTTGGCATCTAATGCTACCATCCTTGATCAAACACTCACTTGGACTGTCAATAGGTATCAAACATATCCAATGCTACTTTGTATGATCAAACTTTTTGATACTCCTTAGGATGTATCTCAATTACAAAAGAATTTTAAGTCCTACTCGGTTAAGAGACTTAGTGCTTCAACGATTAAACTGAAACAGTAAATTTATCTGTTCACATATACAACTTGAATTGCAGATTTTCAAATCTATTGTAAGTGCACTACCTTTCTGATCAATGTTATCAATTCAATACCTTTTCTCCACACTATTCTACTCTGTGATGTTGTCTCACTGTTCGTCGATGTTTGCAGAATTTATCTCTTTCCTCAGCTTGATTGATCAGGTCTGAATGAAGACTCTCTTCTCCTTCAGAATCTCTTCAGCATCTATTCTCTTATCACTCCCCTTCTTCACCTTCATAATGAATTAGGTTGTCTCTTTATAGAAATGATATCACCGTTTCTAGGCTTCTTTGTTCTTTGGTGTGATCCATAATTCTCGCCAATTGGATTTAAAGCAAAACTCCAGTTTTATCTCGTAGAGATCTTCTTGCCAACTAGACAAAGTAGCTTTAAATCCATTACTTATCTCCAGCTCTACCTTGTCAATTAAAACAATGATAAGTATCAGTTAAGTCTATTTTTAGCTCTTGACAGCTAAGCATTTTTTTGTTTCTGAACTCTTTGTTCTATTGGTCAATACTTCAGTTAGTCATAAGTGATAACTAATTATTCCGTCGGTGTGACTTCAGTTGTCTTCGGGATCTACGTCCGTCGGGAAATACTATAATTTTTTCTGTCGGCTTACACTATACTTTGCTCATTAGGTAACACTATGACTTTTCTCATCAGTAATGTTGTGCATTTGCTCATCGGGTAACACTGTGACTTTTTTCTTTTACTATGTCTGTTGGTGTGCACTCCGTCGATGTATACAGTCACTTTGTGAATACTTGACTTTTATGCATTACTGAAAGCATAGGCCTTGATTCATCAGTTCTTTGAAGTCTTTAACAGTATGTTCATGACCATACAGATTATATCAAGTTGACATCAATGACAATACAATACATTAACTGATTTAATGCCTTGTATGATCATCAACTTAAAATCTTCAAATATTCAATTAGTTATAGTTCATCAATCTCTCCCTTTGGCATTGATGGAAACACACTACATTATCACACCATATTACTACTAATACAGTATGAAATATAACAGTTGAGGTTCATCAAACTACCAATCTTATGTACTATAATCGATACAAATATTTGGTCCTCAGTAAGTCCATATAAGCTTAGATTTGATTCTTGCAGCTTTCTCTCTGTCTTCAATCCCTTTACTGGATAGATGTAGAATATTTCTTTTTCTGATATGATGTGTTCTTCTCCTATGTCAAACTCTTTCCCTTTCACTATTCTCCTTTTCTTTTGATGTCTCTTGTCAGCAATTCTCTCCCTTTTTATGTACTCTTCCTTTCTGGTTACATCTCTCCCTCTGGATAATGTAATGGATATATTCTCTCCTAATATAATCTCTCCCTGAGGTGATAATGGATATAATCTCTCCCTTTGACAGTAATGCCAAAATAATTTTTTGACAGTAATGCCAAACAAATCCTTTCTATCCATAATATACTCCTTGAATTTTCCAATCTATCAACAATACAACAACTATGGTGCTCAGAGTAGATAAATACCTTGTTGTGTATAGATTTATCTTTGAAGTCCATTTCTCTGCTTGCATCAACATGAATGATATTCTAATAATATGTAGGCTGATGCAACCTTCTAGTCATTTTACTGACCAGTAGACAAGGGTCTGACCCCTAGTCTCTTTCTCAAGTACTCAAATACATCCTTGG
>MU227446.1:4146476-4159341 GCA_018584345.1 Thuja plicata
TCATTTATTTATTAATTGTTTTCAACATGTGAGATAATTGAATTCTTTTTAATTAAGAATTGCTTTATTTGATGAAATTAAATTAATTTAATTGAAATTAATTTAATTGGAAGAATTTAATTAGTAAGTTTAAATTTTTGATTTAAACTATAGGAAATTGAATTTAATTGATTAAATATTGGTAAATAATCATTTAAAGGTTAATTAATTAAATAAAATTAATTATTTAATTAATGTTGAGAATTTGATTAGATGATTTGAGAAAGATGATTTTAGAAGAAAAAAGATGATTAATTAATGATTAAGAAACCATTAATTAATAGATGAAAATTAGGGTTTTAATGTAAAGTTGCAAGCCTGTCCATTTTAGGGTGTCTACAATAATATAATTAAAAAATAAACATATAAATACTATTATAAATTTAATTTTATTTATTTATTAGTTTTTATTTAACTAAACTTTAAAAAAATATTTTTAAAACTGTAAAAAAAATTCTCAACTATTATTTCTTCCCAAATGTAAGCATAAAAAGTTAATTAGAATGTGAGATTAAAAAGTTTTAAATCAAAAAAGTTTAAAATTTAGAAAATGTGAGTATGGATTGTGTTTTTCACTAAGAGCTTCCCCCGCTTCAGTCCCAGAGGCGGTTGATTCTTCTCAACACATAGAACAAGATCAACAGATACACAAAGTGGGCAATCAACAATATTTCCCTGGTTCCTCCTCCTACTCTGAACTTGGCCGCCATGAAATACAAAACCAAGGGCACCTATGACACAACTCCACCTCCAGAAGCTCAGAATGGCTCCCAGAAGATCCATCCATTCTGCACCCAGTCTCTTACAATTTGAGAGATTTAATACTATCAATGATGGGTGTTCCCAGAAATCGTCAAATTTCTCAGCTAAATTAGAGCAACCTGATAAATTTATATTCTACAAGAAACCAATTTGACCAAAAAATTTGGGAATTTTGACCTTAAACAGTGGCATCTGGACAAATTTAACTCTTTTAAGGCTCCAAGATGATGGAATTTTCCGCACAATTCCTCCAATTTATCACATTCAGATAAATATAAAATTTGTAAACTTTTTAATAAAAATTCATTTGGAGCACCTCTGAAAGTGTATCTAGTCATAAAAATAAATTTTCCTCTTGATTTCCATCATTTAATTGTTTAGATACTTGAATCTGTGGATGTCAAGCTTTACAAGTTACAACATAGGTTCTCTACACATTATTTGGTTGTCCTAATTTTACATTTCATATATTAAACAAATAACCCCATATCCATTTTTTAAGCTAAATCCTTCCGTGACAAGGAAAATCTTAAGGGATACGATAATTTTATAAGTACCGTAGAACAATACATTTCCTTCCATTGTAAAAAACAAATAACCATAAGCATTAAAGCTTAATTTATGAGGAAAACAATAAGATTTGGTAACTCGTTGGTACCAAGGAGGGAGTTAACTGTTGCGATTTGCTTTGTTCATTGAGTTTCATGTAGTTGATAGATTGAAAAATTGCAAAATAAGAGAGTGATTTACTGAGAAGACAACTAGCCACGAATAAAAGATTGTTGCACCTGCTAGAGAGATTTCAAGATTATATTGTCCCACTGGCAGCTGAATATAATTTTAACTTCTACTATATCTTTTTACATAGATATTCACTGGAAGTTACTGTGCATATTCCGCAAAACAAGTAATGAAGAATTTTTCAAATTTTTCATTAGGATCACTTCGCCCTAAAGTGTTGGTATTAATGGGAAGTAATACTGAGAGGGGAGGGGTGAATCAGTACCTCTAAAACTTTTAACACTTTTCAACTTTCATCATTAGCAATCAACCTTTATTGTATTACCGACCATATATGATGTTCTTTCTTATGCATGTAGTATTAATTCATAAAATTAATTGTATGCAACATTCATAGAAACATTCATGAAAGTAATAGACACATAACACAAGATATGATATCATAGAAAACTCATGTTAGGAAGTAAAAACTACGGTGGGGATGGCACCCACAAAACTTCACTATATGTAGAATGGAAGGGAGCCGGTTAAGAAATTACAATTTGATCACTTATGATGATCTACCCTGTTAGGAGTATTAATGTGGAGACTTGTTAGGATCTACTCTGTTAAGAGCTTTAGCAACACTGATGTAGTGTGCACTCAATTAAGAGATTTACAATAGGACTGTTAAGTCCACCTTCCTTGAAAGGATTTCTTAAGTGTACCCCACTTGTTAGAATGTGTACAATATGTTTGACCTGACTGTATGAAATCTATAATTGCTAATTATAGATCCTTTAAAGCTCACAGTATATGAATATCACCTATAGTGATTGATTAATACCTTTTCCTGCTCGTCGGTAGCCTTTGTTCTGTTCTTGAAAAAATGATTTGATCTTTGTCTGTGTTGTTGCATGAATTCTCTTATCTAATCCTTAGATTCTCTTAGTGGCTACAATCGTCATCGAACAACATGTTCACAATTGATTGAGCATCTATTTATACAAGTATTGATCTATTCTTGAATCACGCATTACAATGTTAACTCTAGATCCAAGGTATATAACTTGACCTTGATCCTTTAGTTTGCATGTTTTAAATTGGTTGAACTGATAAAAACAATAATAATTACATTGCTTTCTCCACGCGTAATGGATTTAAAAAAAATCAAGAAGCTAAATATAAAACTTCAGTGATTTATCTGACGTGGAAAGTCAGATCCACTTTTTGCGGGATGTAACTGACTGTCAGTTCTTGATCGTCAGTGTGAACTAAAAGTCTGCCAGTGTTCCTTCTTTGAACTGATTGTCAGGTTCCCTTCATCTGTCGGGTAGCACTCTTTGACTATTCATCAGGTTGCACTATTGGTTACTCATCGGGTTCCTTTGTCTTTTCTGTCATCGGGTAACACTGAATATTGTTCGTCGGGATGCTTTTTACTTGGTAGTATCGATAACCTTGGCATCAGGTAGTGTTGTGCCCTGTCTGTCGGTGTAGCATAAACCAATGGTGTTTATCATGTTTTTCCTTGCATATACTAATGGCAAAATATAGTGTCTTCAATCTCCCCCTTTGACATTAGTATCAAAAACTGATATGTGCATAATACTAAAGTGTTTAGTATGTACACCATGTATATATCCTTGTCACTATATGACTCCCTCTAACTATATGCATCGGTATAGTATAAGTATATGTACATGTATACTTGCCTTTGTACTATACATTTCCCTTTTTGTTCTTTCCTCTTTTAAATGAACTGACTATACATATCATTTCCTCCTTTCATTTCCCCCTTTTTACTGATTGACTATACATATCATTTCCCCCTTTTTTGATAATCATGACAAAAATGTACAACTTATAAATTGTCAAAAATGTGTAACTTACAGAGTGTCAAGAATGTGGGAGTGAGTGTTCTTGATATCTTCAATCATTTTCTCCCATTTTTCTTTGAGGTTCTAATGCCATGTGCTCTAGTTGAATTCTAGCCTGCATATCATAAATGTTGTCAAGGACAAACATTTCTGGGGTGGCAATAAGTGCTCTTGAAGCTCATTCACCGCATCTCTGAACTTGGTTTTTTCAATCTGTATATCTTGTCTCAACTTCCTAGCTTGCTTGAGCTATTCATTGTGCAATTTGATTTCCTCTTCACTATTTGTGAGACCTTGTGCACTTTCTTGAAGATCAACATCAATCTATGCTATCTTATCAGTATACTCCTTGGAGATTTGATCTAATGTGCATAGTTTCTATATTAAGGCTATTGCTTCTGAAATAATGGGGTCTACTGTGCTTACCAGTTCAGATAGCTTCACCTTTTGTAGTGCCACTTCTTGGCTTATCTTCTCAGCTAACTTGAATTCATATTTTTTCTCAAGTCTAGATTCCATAGCCTTCTCAGCATCTATATTCTGAGATGTGATAGCATCAGTGAGAACCACTAATTGATCAAGCATGGGGGCTGTTTGATCAACATCTGTATCAAGTACAATTTTTTGAAGTATGCCTCATGAAACTTCAAGTACCTTTGCTTCTTTTGTGGCTTTTCTCAGCTTATCCTACATGGCTTTCCTTTCACAAAGTCTTGCATACTTTTTCAACTCAGTAGGATCCAATGTTCTAGGATCACATACTAGAATCTCAATTATTTCATCCAGAGTAACTGGATTCTTGTTCTTGCTCTTCTTCTTCCTTGAGATTTGAGTAGAGGCATATGTATGAACTACCATTGCAAGTTCATTTGTTTTCTCTGAGGTGCTCGTTGAAGGCTTTGGAGATGAAACCTATTGTGTCTTCTACTCAGGGTTCACCTTTTGGTTAGGTGAAGATGTCTCTTCATCAACCTTGGGTGTTTCAGCAGATTTCTCTTCTATTTTATTTTGAGAATCATCTGTCTTTTCTTCTTCACTCTTCTCCTTTTGTTTTTCTTTCTCTACTTGTTGTTCTCCTTCTTTATTTTGATCAGTAGACTTGTCTTGTTGATCATCGATTGCAGCTTGATCTGCAATTGTATCTTTTAGTTCATCTGTTGTATCCTTTGTTTCCTCATCACCCTTGTCTTCGAGTATGCTTGCATCTGTTGCAGATTCTTCATTTCTTTCTAGTAGATTGATGGCTTTCATGAATACTGGCATGTTATTTTGTGTGCTAGCCTGTACTGCATCTTAAGTTGTGTCTTACTTGTCGGTTTGAGCTTGTTGAGTAGTGACATCTTCATCTTTTTGTATTTGATCAGCAGGGTCTAGTCCTGTGATGTCAATGATGGAAGTGTCTGGTCATATCTCATCAACAACATCCATGTCCTTATTTCCTTGTGTCTCCAATTCTTGTTTCTTGTTTTGATCCTTAATATATATGAAAATGACATCATCTTCTTTCTGTGGATCCTTATAAGAATCATAGTGAGTGATATCTTGAATGTCAAGATCATCCATTACTTTATCTAAGTCAATGGGCTCAATATCTTCAATATTATCCAAAGCAATGTGCTTAGGACTTTCTTTATCTTTCTGCTCCTCTACATGAGGTGTTTTGGTGAGAAGTAATTGATTCTCACAACTTGTTGATTCTATAGGTAGATCTAGGGTTTGTCTCCATTTAGCATTTGTCATGTTGTCTAGCTCTATAAATTTATCTTGTAGCACCTTGTAAGCTCTTATCTTTGCTATAAATTTATTAGAATGTTTTTTTATTATCTCTTTTATCTCTTCCATTTTTTATTTGGGAGGCATGAGTGTGACTAGTACCCTCTCCCTTGCTTCCTTTTCTGTGTGGAAAGCATATGACCATTGTTGTGAAATTCTGTCACCCAGTTCTTTGGGTATCTTGTGAACAAACTCAACTGGTACATATTTGTACTTGACCATTACCCTGATTATTGCATCTTGTATTTTGTGTTGGTCCTCTGGCTCCATTTTTTCCCACTATCTGATATTTCTATCATTCATTGTACCATTTGTAGCAATTGAAATGGAAATTTCATCCATTGTTCTAGGGGCTGAGCTTTTCTTGTCTACATCAGGCTCATCCTGTTTTGAATCTTCTATTTCAGCTTTGGTCCTGACCAGTCTTTTCCTCCTTTTGGTAAGTGTTAGTTTCACAGTTTTCTTCTCTATTTTTTGCTTCCTCTTATAGGTCCTCACTTGACCTTTCTTGAGAGGTGTTGTATCTTTCTTTACAGTCTGGCTCCTTGTTCTTTGAGCTATTGTGGTCCTTGGTTTCTTGGTAGGAGGTGGAGGCACATCAGATTCAGTGGCCTCAGAATCTGATTCTTGCTCATCTTGTTCTTCACCGATGGTACCATGTTCCTCAGTTTCCTCTATTTATTCTTTCTCCTCCTCATTAACAGATAGTATCTTTTCAAGATTCTTCACCATCTTGTTTTTCTTGTTGACAGTCTTCTTGATTACTAGGCCTATTTTTATCTTGGACTTGGCCTCTTCATATGTCCCAAATCTTGGTTTCTTATTGTCAAGTGGTTCATTCAACAATGCATCAATTGCATTTGTTGCTTGATCTATGTTTATATCATAGTCAAGAGGTGCTAACCAAGTTATCCTTGGTACAACTGGTTTAATGTGACTGAAATCTATATCCACCATAAAGCATATTTCATCCCTTTACTTTTCAATCAACTGTTCATGGATCCTCACTCTCTCCATCATCTTTTCCTTAAAGTCAAGGAAGTATTCAGTCATTACTGAATCAAAGTTGTCACCTAGTGACTTGATAAGGTCACTGATCTACAATGTGATTGGCTTGGTAGTGTCCCACTTCACTTTGCCAACTGAAGGAAATTGTTCTTGAAAATAAAAGAATATACACATGATAAGTGTACTGAACTTACATGTGTTTATCTTTGCACACCTGATTGTTGTCATATTCTCATCAAGTTGCTTTAGCAGGATCTCACATAGATCCATTTGTATTCCCTTCGTGACAATCTTGTAAGTTGTGCTTACAGTTGTTGATGCTATGTTGTTCAGCCTACTAGCTTGGAAGATTTTGTACCCTATCACACATGCACTGAACCTCAGTTCCTCATTGGTGATAGTGTTCACCTTGAGTCTATTATCCCACACAACATTGGTGAGTTTTTCAACTTCTGGCTGAGAGGGATGCTTATGTACCTTAGGTTTGTCGGTAATGGGGTAACCAATTACAGCATGTAACACATTCTTTGCGATCTGCTTAGGTTCATCCAACCATAACTTCTGGTCGTGCATTCTGCTCAAAACTAACCTAATCTAGTCGGTTTTGAAAACCCTCAAGAAATATAGGTCATTTGTTATCCCTTTTACCTATAAATGTTTATGTTCTTCCTTCAGGTTCCCTTTTCCATCACACAACTTCTTGTAAGCTTGATCTATCTCCAGATCACCTATCTCAGCGATCTTGTAGTGAATGTAGGACCTTACGTCTTCTATCACCAAAACCCTAGGTGGAATTTTCAAAAATGTGCTAGAATCATCGGGTTGTGATGCAATCTCTAGGCATATCTTGTACTTAGGCTCCACATAGGTGTTGTTCTTTATTAACTTAACAACATTCTTCTTATCATTCTTTAATTTTACTGTTCTTGAAGTGGTTGCCATCGTGTTTCAAATTTAGGGATTTTCCAAAAATAACAAGAGTTCTTTGGTGTGCTCGGTACTTACTTCGATCTATGTGGCTGGTGAGTGATCTTTTTGGAGTGCATTGGATCGAGTTGAGGTCGCTCTGCTAAATGCTCTCTTATCACTCTATTTTTGCTCTGCTCTTTCTTCTCAAATTGCATGTGCAGAATGAAGTGCTCCCATCGATTATTTATAGACTTTTTCCCTAAGTATGTCATAAATGCTCAACAACTCGTCGGGGCATGAAGACGGAGTTCATCAGGAAGACTCTCAAATAACATTCTCGGTGTTGACAGGATGCTTGGGATAGCTGTTAAGATTGTTGCTTTCACTGATGGATCTCTGTGTAGTGTCAAGACAACTTTGTGACTTTGCTTCCTTACCGATGGGTGTCGGGTTACATTAGCGACTTAGCCTTTTTATGTATTGACCGACAATTCTCGGCAAGTGTAAACAGCTAATCCTTTATATTTACCGATGATTTTAGGTATGTGTTTACCGGCGGGGTTGTTTTCTCATAATTGTGACAAGTAACATAATATGCATCTTTATTCGTGTATATTTTGATTATCTATCAATTTGTATAATGGAAGTTATGCAAAATATGACTTGGTGTAGTGCAGTTCCATACTTACTTGTTCATCTTTTAGGCGGGGGTGGTGATGTCACTAGATCCATGGGATGAGGTGTCACCTACTGCATTGCTTGGTCCATCTTCCTTAATGGTTGAAGCTTTTCTCCACATTTGTTTTCTCATTTTCTTGATGTCTGTTACCATTTGAAAAAGTGGTGTTTTCTGTTATTCAGTCTCTACGCGCAGTCCTTCTTTAGATGTCTAACCTTATGACAGTGCAAACATGCCATTCCCGGGTTGGTCCAGCCTCTAGACCTTTTGGTCCATGTTCTCATGCAGTTTGCAGCAATGTGACCATATCTACCACATGTTGTGCAGTTTATCCATGTGTTGTAGTCCCAAACATGTGAATTATCGACTCTTCTCGGCTTGTATGCATTTTCTTCATTTTTGGGTTTCCATGCTTCAATTTTCTTCTTCCTGCATTCAAGAGATGTGTGCCCATGCATTTTGCAGGTGGGACAATACTTGTCCATATAGGTTTCCTTATTTGTTTCTTTCACCTTTGATTTACATTCATGTGCTTTATGTCCTCTCTTGTTGCAATTATAACAATGTCCTATGAATGTAAATGTGGATTTAGGAATACCTTTTTCTTTGCTCCTGCAGACATTTGAGGCATGGCCTTGCTTTCCACAGTGATTTCATGTCAACTTCCTTGGTCTAGGATTAGTGTAGGGATCTTTTGGATCAGCTTCATTTGATGACTCTCCATGCTTCGTGTACCCTAGTCCAGTGTTGGCGTTGGGTCTTCTTTGTGCATTCAATAATTCATCCATCCTTTTTGTACTCTCTTCAGCTCTCTTAATCATGTCATTATGTTGTTGTTGAATTCTAGCCTCATTCTTTAGTTTTTCATTCTCTTCTCTTAGTTCACCGATAATCTGTATTCTTTCAATGAGTTCCACATTCATTTTGTTTGCTTCTTGACTCATAAGAATAATCTGATTTGTTACCTCATGGTGATGCTCTATAAGTCTTTGTATCTCAAACTCCTTTTCTTGTAGATTTTCTGTGATCTTTCTTCTATCACCAATAGCTACAGTTCTTTATTGTTCATCTTTCCTTGCATTGTTCATGACATCAATCATTCTTACCATCTGTGTCTCTTTACCGATTTGCAGAGATTTGACTTGTCCAGCCAGATGGAGATTGATTTCAGTTAGGCTTGTGATGATTTCTTCTGATGTATTTGATGCCTTGCTTGTATTTGATCCTGAAGACTCAAAGAAATCTAGAATCTCTTCCTCATGATAATCTGTCTCATTATAGCGAGAAGCCATATTATTTCTTTCATCCAGCAGCTGTCTCATACCGATTCTAGCTTCTTTATACTATTCATAGAACATCTGAATTTCAAGCTTTTTTATTCTCAATATTTTTATCAAATTTGTACTTCTTCATTGTATGATCTTTTCTCTTAAGCCTTTAAGCTTTCCAAGAAGAGACTTAGCTCTGATACCAATTGTTGGGATTAATGGGAAGTAGTACTGAGAGGGGAGGGGTGAATCAATACCTCTTAAACTTTTAACACTTTTCAACTTTCATCATTAGCAATCAATCTTTATTATATTACCGACCATATCTAATTTTCTTTCTTATGCATGTAATATTAATTCATAAAATTAATTGTATGCAACATTCAGAGAAACATTCATGAAAGTAATAGACACATAACACAAGATATGATATCGCAAAAAACTCATGTTAGAAAGTAAAAACTGCGGTGGGGATGGCACCCACAAAACTTCACTATCTGTAGAATGGAAGGGAGCTGGTTAAGGCTTACAATTTGATCACTTCTGATGATCTACCCTGTTAGAAGTATTAATGTGGAGACCTGTTAGGATCTACTCTGTTAAGAGCTTTAACAACATTGATGTAATGTGCACTCAGTTAAGAGATTTACAATAGGACTGTTAAGTCCACCTTCTTTGAAAGGATTTCTTAAGTGTACCCCACTTGTTAGAATGTGCACAATATGTTTGACCTGACTGTATGCAATCTATAATTGTTGATTACAGATCCTTTAAAGCTCACAGTATATGAATATCACCTATAGTGATTGATTAATACCTTTTTCTGCTCGTTGGTAGCCTTTGTTCTGTTCTTGAAAAACTAATTTGATCTTTGTTTGTGTTGTTGCATGAATTCTCTTGTCTGATCCTTAGATGCTCTTAGTGGCTACAATCATCATCGAACAACATGTTCACAATTGATTGAGCATATATTTATACAAGTATTTGACCTATTCTTAAATCACGCATTACAATGTTAACTCTAGATCCAAGGTATATAACTTGACCTTGATCCTTTAGTTTGCATGTTTTAAATCAGTTGAACTGATAAAAACAACAATAATTACATTGTTTTCTCCACACGTAATGGATTTAAAACAAATCAAGAAGCTAAATATAAAACTCCAGTGATTTATCTGACGTGGAAAGTCAAATCTACTTTTTGCAGGATGTAACTGACTGTCGGTTCTTGATTGTCGATGTGAACTGAAAGTTTGTCGGTGTGAACTGAAAGTTTGTCGGTGTTCCTTCTTTGAATTGATTGTCGGGTTCCCTTCATCTGTCGGGTTGCACTCTTTGACTGTTCGTCGGGTTGCACTGTTGGTTACTCGTCGGGTTCCTTTGTCTTTTTTGTCATCGGGTAACACTAAATAGTGTTCGTCGGGATGCTTTTTACTTGGCAGCATCGGGAACCTTGGCGTCGGGTAGTGTTGTGCCCTGTCTGTCGGTGTAGCATAAACCAATGGTGTTTATCATGTTTTTCCTTGCATATACTAATGGCAAAGTATAATGTCTTCATAAAGATCTCCTAGATTCTCTAGGTACAATCTGCAATTTCAATTCAAGTAGTTCCCATTGAATGGTGCCACTCAGTAAGGATAATTCAAAATTCTAGCTAAAATCTTTCTTTATTTTCTTTTTTAAGCAAAAAAAATTTTAACAAATTGTGAATGGAGACTAATATTTTTTGTGTGAATGGAAACTAATTATATATGAATGTTTGATCCAAAATTATGCAATTGAATTTTGATAACAATATCATAATTTTACTTGATGAAAAATATCTCCTACTTATCAAAAATAAAATATAATAAAAATAAAAACTAATAAATCACTTTTAAATATTTTATTTAAAATAAATTTTAGTTAAAAAAGACAATATAATAATTAAAAAATATTTATTAAAAAACTAGATATAATATTATAAACTCACCTAATAAAAAAGCAAATAGTAATAAAAAACTATTTGAAGACAATCTTAACAGATAAATTAATTAATTACATATTACATATAAATCACATGATTTTGCAAAAGCTATTAATATGTGAAAGTTGAGATAATAATGCAAAAAATAGCTATTAATCTTCGGTCAATCTACAGATAGTAAATGTTAAAAGAGCTAATAGTAAATGTTAAAAGTAAGTGTTAAACAGGTTATACTCCTCCCAAGTAAATGTTAAACAGCTAGTTAATACTCCTGAATTTATGCTAACTTGCAACGACTTGCCAACATTTTCCCTGCCCGAAACGGTCGTTTCACTCGTTGAAACATGTTTTGCTCGTTTCACAAACCCACTTTTGCATGTGAAAACTGGATTTTTGGCGGTTTGATGCGTGAGAAAAGTTTTGTCAGCTGCCGTACGCGAGCAACCTCGCACTTAAAGCCTATCGGCTAATTAAGGTTCTAAAATATATATCTTTGTTCATTGTGAGCTCTTGAGATGAATTATTTAGTAAATAAGATCAAGGAGAAATCATCTTTAATTAATTCCTAGAGTTTTTAATTGTAACTTTCAATGTTCAAGACATGTAAAAAACTTTTACATTAAAGAAAGGAGAAAAGGATGTTAGAATTTCAAGTGAGAAAATTATTTGAAAGAAACTTGAAAATAGAGTTACTCTAAAGATAGAGAACATGATTCTAATAAAGAAAGAAAACCACATAATGGATGATAAAACAACATAAATAAATCAAAAACCTAAAGATTTTGCCAAATTAACCCCTCTTTACATTCAAAGCAAAGGAGGAACACATAAACATGAAGTGTTGTAAAGTTTCAACTCCCTTACTAATCAAAGCAGAGTAGACCAAGCAAATGAAGTTATCTATCAATAATTTGAACGGTAATTCGAGTAAATGCAAGTACCACAGAATAAAGTAATCTCCTTGTTTGTTCTACACTAATGAATTTGGATATTGCACTTGGTGTCCAACCACAAAAATTGGGTGTTCCACAGAGGAACAATCAGTCCCACTTTGGAGACAGCCAAAGTCCAAATAAATTGATCAATGAAAAAGAACACATCTACTTTGTCCACCCCCAACAAATTCATAATGCACAAAGAAGTTTGGCCAAATAAATTGATTAAAGAATACTGCTACTCAGCAAATTTGTTGCGCACAAAGAAGCAAAAGAGAATTACGTAAATACAAAACAAAAACACATTGCAAACGTCAATGATATAAGTGCAAATTCAAGAACCCCATGTGCTACCTCTTCCACCTGAGGTAATTCAAATTGCATGAAGACATCAATGCCACTAGTTATTTAAGCTTTCTTTTCTCTGTCCACAAATTCCTTAATTCCATGCCGATGCCGCCACTATAAAGACGCCTCTTAGGGCCCGTTTGGCGCATGGAATTAAACTGGAATAAGCTGGAATAAGCATTAGTTAATGCTAGAATAAATTTATTCTCTGTTTGTGGGCATTTTCCTTATTCTGGAATTAGAAAACTTATCCCCATTTTGGGGCTTATTCCAGCATAAGTTAATTCTTAAAAAAAGCTGGAATTCATTTCTTATTCGAGAATAAGCTTTTTATGGATTCAAATTTATTTTATTTTATTAATTTTTACTTTTTTTATAAAAAAAATTTAAAATCTTTTTTTTTAATGTGGGTATGTATATATATACATGTGTGTATATATACACATGTGTGTAATGTGTATATACACACACATGTGTGTATACACACAAATGTGTATATACACATGTGTGTGTATACACACACATGTGTGTATACACACAAATGTGTATATACATGTGTGTGTATATACACACACATG
>MU227446.1:4159432-4177263 GCA_018584345.1 Thuja plicata
ACACACTTGTGTGTATATACACACCTGTGTGTGTATACACACATGTATATACACACCTGTGTGTATATACACACATGTATATACACACCTGTGTGTATATACACACATATATGTGTATATGTGTGTATGTGTGCATATAAGTGTATATATACACACGTGTGTGTGTGTGTATATGTGTATATGTATGTGTGTACATGTGTATGTGTATGTGTGTACACAAGTTAAAAATACATATTGTTCAAATTAATTAAAAAAATAAAAAATAACCTTTTATTCCAATTCCACATTATGGGATCCAAACGCAGAATAGCTTATTCCAGCTTTCGTTTTGAGCATTAATTAATTCCAGAATAGGCCCTTATTCTAGAATAGGCCTATTCTGGATAAGTTAATTACCTGCGCCAAACGGGCCCTTAGCGTAATTATTTGAAAGAGCTTGTTTATCAAAGTTGTTATATTATCAATATGTACTATATTTTAAAAAAAAATAGAATTTCAAATCATAGTATAAGAGTGAATTAGTATATTTATATAGTTTTTATTTAGTGTGTTTATAACATGAATATTTTATTGTATTAATATGTTGATACCTAGCATATTTTTATATTAGACTTGTTTTACAACCTAATCTCTATTTATTTTTATTTCAAGAGCATTATCATTCATTGAAAGATATTTATACCTCCTATTACTAGATCATCAATTTATTTTATCATATTATTTTTTATAATTTTACATAAATTTTAAAAATGTGATATTTCCCACTTATTTTTTTAAAAATATGTGTAACACTATTCTATAAATGACAATATATGCATTTTATTTGGTGCTTCTAGGGGTCTTCACCAAATGGATCCTCTCTCCTTCAATGTTTATTATGGCTAAAGGTCTAGGCGGATTTATTAGTTCTCAGGTCTCCCGAGGCTTGATTTATGGTTGGAGCTAGGGTAATGGGTTGCCTAATCTTTCTCATCTCCAATTTGTGGATGATGCTACTCTGATGGGGTTTGATCATCTTCATGAATTTGAATCTTTCAACAAGATGTTGGATCTTTATTTAGCAGCTTCAGGTCAGAAAGTAAATGATCACAAATCCTCTATATATTTCTTTAACACTTTTGAACCTATTCAAAGAAGGATTGTCAATATTTGAGGTTTCAAATTGGTTCTCTTCCTCTACTCTTTCTAGGTATTCCTCTAGTTGTTGGAAGGCAACTTAGGTCATACTAGAAAGACTTGTTGGATATGTTGCATTAGAAGGTTAATCACTAGACTCATCAGTGGTTATCTACTGCTGCTAGGGTGACTCTTCTTCAATCTATGATCTAATCTCTTCCTATTAACATGATTTTTTTCCAGGTGGCTCTTGTTTATTTCCTGAAAGAATTTGATGCTCTCTCACACCAATTCCTTTGGAGTGGTAATTTGCTTTCTTCTAAGTGGAGCTTAGTAAGTTAGTGGTTGTATGTAGGCTAAAGAAAGAGGGCGGCCTTGGTCTTCGCTCTGCAATCTTGAATGGGAAAGTTCTTACAACTAAATTATATTGGAGAAGGTGTACCAGTCAAAATCAAGTTTGGGCCCGCATTCTCATGCATAATTATTTAAAACTAGTTAACATATTGGATGTTTCTCGTTATTCTTTGGAGGGAAGGGGATCTGTGATTTTGTGCACTCTAGAAATAGGGGCTCAACTTATTAAGAGTGAGCTTTTTTGGATTTGCAATAAGAGCTTAGAAGCTCTTTTTTGGCTTGATTCTTGGGATGTTAATCCTTCTATTATTTCTATGTATCCACATTTATAGCCACTATGTGATAGTTTTACTATAGCTAGTTGGACTACAGTTATGAATTATAAGATTGGTCAGAATTTGGGGATGAATGTTGGTTGCAAATGGAAGAATTCTCGTGCTTGGCCACTAGGTGGTTTGGAGGAGGCTCACAAAGAGTTAGCTCAAATTCTTACTTCTCAAGAGTGCAACTCCTTTGTGGGGTAAGACATTCTAGCTTGGGATAGTGATCCATCTAGTAAGTATTATATTTCTGCAGGGAACTTGGAGCTTGATAGATAACTTTTTGGAGGTATAGAGGTGCCTTGGTGGAAACAAGTGTGGAAAAAAAATTATTTGCCCAAATGTAACTTTTTATATGGTTGGTGGTTCAAAATCAATGTCTTACTTGCGATAATTTGTGTAAGTGAGGCTTCCTTGGTCCCTTTATGTATGTTTTGTGTTGTAATGGTGAGGAGAGTGTTTCTCATATTTTATTTTAGTTCTCTTTATCTAAGGAAATTTAGCACTTTCGGTGGAGAGTTTGGAATCAGACCTACTAGCATGTCTCCTCTTTGGATGAGTTTTGAGCTCATTGGGGTAAGCCTCCTATTAAGACTTCTTTTCTCTAGGTTGGCTGGGTTCTTAGACCCACTTTCATTATCTAGAATATCTGGTAGGAGCTCGACACTGTCAAATTTTTCATGATGATAGGATGGTTGTCCAACACTTGTAGTCTAGAATATTATACATTCTCTTTGTAAGATTGTCTTGGCAAAGTGTGACTTTGTTAAGGGAGTGGATCATTGAGATGTTGATATCTACAATTGGTTCAATTTTCCTCTTTACAAGGATGAGGCTTCTTTAGAAGGTAGGCAGGTCATGAGGATAATATGCAGACATTCTTTGAAGAAGATGAATTGAGAGGGCTAGTGGACCCCTCCTCCTCAAAGAGTTTTGAAAATTAACACTAGTGGCTCTTCTCGAGGAAATCATGGTCATGTCGGTATTGGCAGAGTAGCTAGTGTGATAGTGTTGGGGATATTCAATTTATTTTTTCTGCTTATAAGGTTCTTCATACGAATAATTACATGGAAGCTCTCACTATTTTGTATGTTGTGGAGTGATGTTGTATTCTTGGTTGGAAAAGGATGAATCTGATTCTCAGGTGGTTGTAACTTTTTTGAATGAGCAACGACTAGATGATGTCATTTGACACTTAGCTTTGGTTATTCGCCAGATTCTTAGCTTGTGTAGCTTTTTGGATTCTATTACTTTATTCGCATTCTAAGGGAATGGAGTACTAGATTGTCTAGCCAAATGAGCTTTTGATCAAATGCAGGGTTGGAATATTATCCAAATAAGGGACAATTATTCAATTAGTGGATAAAGATAAAGTTGAGTAATGCTCTCTTCTTCATTAGGCCGTTGACCCATTTTGCTTTGTACTTCTCTTTGTTTAGAATAAAGTTTTACCACTCTTTTTAATTTATAGAATATAACTTATTAAGTTATTATTTTTTGTTTTGTAATCTTTTAACTCTTAATTAAAAAATAGGTTGCATTATCTTTGTTGGAGTGAACTTTTATTTTTAAAGACATAATTTTCTTCCCTATGAAACATTCTAATTAACAATAAAAGTCACATTATATAATCTTTTAATGGACAACTCAACCACTAGATCTTGTCCATGTTCCGTTAACATACCTACCCCAAAGTAGTTCTGGTAAGAAAATAAACGGTGCTCAATAACAGATTACGCAAGGCATGAGTAGCTATCAAACATGGAGAAAGCACAGTTCCGTGTCATTCAAGCTGAGTAAGCGTATTGAAATTAAATTCCAGGAAGGAAAGAATAATTTCACGCGCAAACTCAAGTGAAATAAAGAATGTTTTGGAGGAAATATAAAAATGAGATGTAGAAAGCAGTTGCGTAAGCTTGGTTGCAGGGTGCACCAACTTAACTACTCCTTGACTTCTCCAACTATTTAGTTAAATAAACAACAGTTCTGAACTTCTCTTAAATGCATTTATTATGCTTTAACTTTATTTTATTGACTTAACTGACTATTATCTAAAATCTAGAAGGGAATTTGAACATAGATGATTAAGAAAAATGTGTACCATGAAAGCTACAGCTACGATCTTCAACCTAAGAACGCAGTTTTAACCATTCACAAATTTTGTGGCCTACAGTTTTAATTTAAGGTATAATAATGAAAATCAATTCCAAATGAAAGTAACGTTGAAGATGGAAGAAACAAATAATTTAGAGGAAGGAGATCGTGGTCATTAGGAGAAGTTCAAGGCATGTTGACTCATAGGTGATTAATGGTTATCTACAAGAAAATAAACCTTGGAGAAGGGGAAAGTTATAGAAAGGAAATCCAGTGTGTTAGAACAAAGTAATACAAAGAGATATAATGTATGCATGATAATAAATCTAACATTAGGAGTGATCATATGCGTTGTCTTGTAGGTGATCGATGGTTATTTAGAAGAAAATGGAACTTATAAAAGGAAGAAGATAATTTAGAGAAAGGAAATCTAATGTGGTAGAACAAAGCAATTCAATTTTTATGATCTTAAATTTATATAGAATATAATAATCAAATATGTAAGTATTTCATGTGTATATATCTAATTAGATATATTCTTTTTAGAATTTTGAAATAAAGTTTATTTATGAATGCTCATTGTAATAAAAATGATAACTACACAATTAAATTTCTTTATACACCAAGACATAGTAGTGAACCTCAAAAACATATATAGAGTTGGCTTCTAATGGATAGTAAAAAGGGTGGGACTCACAAAAAAAAAAATGAATTTTAAAAATTGGGGGTAAATATTGTGATCACTGAATGTCCAACTTGCATGTCATGTGATTGACTTGAATAGGAAATGTGGAGAGTGTGTGCGTGTGTGTGAAGATGGATAAAATATAAGGAAAAAATAGGGTTAACACAAGAGTGAACTACTTATTGCTTTATAAATGCATTGAGGCATTTTAGTACATTGGACCCAAAACTAAATGAAAATTTGCACAAATACATACATTTCACCATAATACCCGTTTAAAATTCTTCTTAATACTAAAACTAAGCTCAATCTACCAATTAAAAATTAAGATATCAAATCACCCAAAATTTATCCTTGTGATAATCTCCATGTTATTAGATATATACTGATTAAATGATATTTTGTTCCAATAGAGGCATTTCTCTCTATGAGAAAGGGTGACCCAACATATAGAGCAACATTGAGAGCCCACGACTAAAATTCATTATTATTTTACTTGGTATTTTTTACAATCTTGTATGAATATTGTCACAAAACCTAGTGTATATTCTCTATCATTCCTTTAGAGTTTACGCACATCAAATTATATTTGATTTGAGCATAATCATATGAACCGTGATAAAATCACATGTTAGAATGATAAAAAAACATGTGACAATCAAAATGCTATCAAACAAGCAAAAAGTCCAATTTCTATTTAGGTCATATGATTGTAAATATATTTATAATAAACCATCCAAATTTCACCAAATGTAATAGACACATGGACACCCCCCAAAAAATGGACACATCTTTGTGTACATTCTTAATATATATGGAAAAGTTTAGCATTGAGTAAAATATCTCATTCACAATTTGCACTAAATATATATTGATTATAAATAGAAATAATTACAATAAAGAACATTGATTATATAATAGTTCCACCTTATAAATTTGCTTGAGTAGAAACTTATTAAATATAAAATTAATATTTATATTACAAATTGTGATATTTGTAAGTTTTATAATTGAAATGAAGGTTACAAAGTAATATAATTACACTAAGCTATGAAGTTACATATGCATACTATTACATTCTAACACTACATAATTTATATATCATGTGTGAAAATTAGCTTTACACTTGCTAATTCCATTTTTTTGAAAGTTTCTAAATAATTTTAACAAAGATCTATTTTCCATATATCTTTCAATCTTGACATTTGACAAGAATACATTTCTGTACGACATTTTTTCAATTAAATTTTCCACCTTGTCTAGATGCTTTTATAGTTGCATGTGTATGAAAGAATGAGAGCTCACTTCCCTATAATCCATTCATGATGAGGCTATAATGAACTATTTAACATGTAATCCATTATCTTCTTCTCTCACTTTATTTAGGTTTCAAAAGCATTATCGTATTTTTGATGTATCGTCTTCTTCCTCAGAAGAAGATTAAGTTTCTTATTCATCATCTTCATTCAAATTTTCCTTATCATTTAAGGATAAAATATCATCATCACTTTTTGATGTGATACCTTGCTACCTTTTCCTCAAATTCTTTTCATCCTTCAAGCCCTTTCTCTTCATAATTATTATATGCATGATGGATCTATTTTTATGACAATGGGATTTCACCTCTTCAATCAATGAAGCTTGTCATAGTTTCTTCTTGCATCAATATTTTATATCTATGTTGTATAAGATTATATTAAAAATATTTTTCCTTTTCTTTCTCATGGAAAAATCTAATTCAATTTGAATTAAATTTTCTAAATCCTTTTAACCAATTATATTATTGATGTGGACAAGATTGGGGATAAGTTCAATCTCACAACCACAACAAAAATTCACAAACCATACACAATATTCTACACATTGGAAACAAAATTCATATTTATCTTTATTGTAATAAAAAATTAAACAAAAAAATTTACAATTGCAACAAAGTTATTTTCTTTGGCCACTCATGGTGTCTCGCATGCATCTTTAATCTGCACTCTTCCTTTGTACTGAAATAATAAACTTCCAATATGCTTCTCCCCACTTCCTCCTTTGTTCCTCACAACCCGAAAACCATGCAACAAGAGTATCATTTGTTTTTATTTTTTATTTCTAATTTAATATCCTATATTATTGTTTGAACAAACCCAAACTGATTTTTTTCAACCACTACTCGCTAATCTTCCTATCATTCTCCAACAATATTTAAATAGTCATTCTCTCACAATATAAATATATGTATGGTAATTATTTTATATAGTAGCTCCCTCCTTTCCTTTTCCCATGGCCTCTTCATCTTCTACTTCTCACACATCCTTTCCTCTCCAATGAAACTAATTTATTTTGTTTAATATGTTGATTAAAGAGCTCAAGTGTGGTCAATTTTATTTTCCAACAAGAAATAAATGAAGTTTGATGTAAATTATTTTTGGAAGCTCTAAATCACTTGAAAATGGACAAGAATAATTGGAATAATATTCTTAAGCTTCCCACCAAGCCATTTTAATCCATCCTTGATAAAACTCTAGAAATTAAAAATATCAATAATTTATTAACAAATTATTTTCTCTCAAATCATAAAGGATATGAATATGAAATATTTTTCAAAATTTGCAAGATATCTTTATATTTCCATGCTGCAAAAGGATTTGATCCCAACCTTCATCAATTTTAAATAATAAGTTTTCTTGTGAAAATTTCCCTTGCAAGTGAAACTAAACAAGTGCAAAAACTTGAATTTTACAAATTTGATTAGCTCAACGGATTATTGCTATAGAGAAGTATTTGGAATCTTAAAACAAACCATAGCCCACAACAAAACTAAAAGACAAGCTGAATTTTTTTTGGGCGATGTAGGATTGTCAGAGGACTTGCATGCTCCTGCATCAAATATGCTGGGTAATCTAAGATTTGTGATCATAACTCACAAATGGCGTTGAGTAGTAGGAATACTCTGTCAAATAATAAATAACTGGTAGCATATTTCTTTGCTAGGATTAGGTACACCATGATTTTTATTTTTTTGTTCGCTTCTTCGAACATCTTTTTGGTACACCGATCGTCCTCCTCTACCAAGTGTGTGCAATCTTCTAATTTCCTTTCATGGAATCACATTCACCATGAACCATCCTCTGCCTCTAAATAATTTCTCCTCTCCTCTCCTCATTTTTGGGATACAACCCACCATTATTCTACCCCCTCCACCAACATATCACATCATCCACATTGCAACATGTAGTATTTTCATATAAATTTGCACCTACAACTCCATAGGAATTGAAAATTTCTATCTTCTCTTCTTCACACTCTTTGACCCTTAATATTGAAAATTAAAGAAACTTATTTTCATCATGCATTATTTAATAAAATTTTCCTCTTCTTCACTACTGCATCTTCTCCCTCATCATCATTAGCTATAATATTCAAATTCTCATCCTTCACTATGACCTTTTTATTCTCATCTCCATTGGCCATATTTTCAATCCACTCTTCTTCTATTGATAATAAATCCTCATCTCCTCAAACTTTATTGTTGCAACAACATCTTTGTCTGCAACAACTGATACACTTTCTTTTGCTACAAATAATTACTCTATTATCTTTATCTCACTCTTAGTAGGAGATCTCATCCATCCTCTTCAATCATGTCATCATACTTAGGACACTCAAAGCCTATCATATTTCAAATTCTTCTACAACCACTTTGCTACTCATTTCTTGTAATTCTCCATCTTTGGCCACTATTACATCTATTTCCTTTTCTTCACTCTTTTTCTCCATCCTTTCCATCATACGTTTCTCTACTACAAACTCATTATTTTGTACTTATTTTTTATATCCTTCAGCCAAAATATAATTAGAAGAATAATACTTCTCTAAGGCATCCATTCTAGCCTCGACCATTTTTAATTCTTCAAAAAGATATTTTTAAACCTAATTTCTTATCATTCATCCCAATACTACTCCAAAAATCAAATTCTTACAGGTCTTCTAATGACCCATCTTGTCCTCTTCTTTGAGGACATCTTCCTCTTCAACAATTCCTTCAAGACTAACAAGTCCCTTTGCGGATATACCCTTTGCGGATATAGGTACCCCTTGCAAAAAATTCACTCTTACAAATCTCTCACACCTCAAACATTCTTTTCACCATGTTAGCGATCTTCTAGCTCTGATACCAAATTATATAGACAAGATTAGGGATAAGCTCAATCTTGCAACTACAAGAAACACTCACAAACCATACACAATATTCCACATATTAGAAACAAACCTCATATTAATTTTGATTGAAATAAAAAAAATAACAAACAAAATTATAATCTCATTACAATCTGCAACAAACTACTTTGTTTGGCCATTCATGGCCTCTCATATGTATCTTTAATTTGCACTCTTCCTTTGTACTAAAACAACAAACTTTCAATACGTGTCTCCACACTTCCTCCTTATTTGTTCCTCGCTACCCCAAAACCATGCAACAAAGTATCATTTTTTTTCTTTCAAATTTATTAGATCTTCTATTGTTGTTTGAACAACCTCTCTCTCTCTCTCTCTCTCTCTCTCTCTCTCTCNCACCCTCTCTCTCTCTCTCTCTCTCTCTCTCTCTCTCTCTCTCTCTCTCTCTCTCTCTCTCTCTCTCTCTCTGTGTGTGTGTGTGTGTGTGTGTGTGTGTGTGTGTGTGTTTTAATTATTTTATGTAGCATCCCCCTCATTTCCTTTTCCATGGCCTCTTCATCTTCTACTTCTCACACATCCTTTCCTCTTTTATGAAACTAGTTTATTTTGTTTAAATTTGTTGATTAACGAGCTCAAGTGTGGTCAATTTTATTTTTCAATGAGAAATAAATGAATTTTGATATAAATTCTTTTTGGAAGCTCCAAATTACTTGAAAATGGATGAGAATAACTAGAATGATATTCCTAAGCTTCTCACTACGCCATTTTACTCCATTCTTGATAAAACTTTAGAAATTAAAAATGTCAATAATATATTGGCATGTTATTTTCTCTCAAACCATGAAGGATATTGACTATGGAATTTTTTTCAAACTTTGCAACATACCTTTAATATTGTCATTACAAAAGGATTTGAGCCCAACCTTCACCAATTTTAAATAGTAAATTTTCTTGTGAAAATTTTTCTTGGTGTGAAACATCACAAGTGTGGAAACTTGAGCTTCACAAATTTGATCAGCTCAATGGATTATTGCAATAGAGAAATGTTTGGAACCTTAAAAAAAAAATCCACAACAAACTAGAATGAACAAAAAACTTTTTTGGGGCCTGGACCAGATGCTACTACATCAATTATGAAAGGATAATGTCAAATTACAAATAAGGTTTGCATAGTTAATGTCAAATGTAATAATCAAGATTTGACGGATGGTGCTTGGTGGAAATTCCAATAGTGCTCACACATAGTTTGATTGTTGTGTATTGGCTAACCAAAGAGAACCACACATGTAGGTCCTTCAAATTTCAAATATGAACTTTGCACCCAACGAAGGTTTTATAAAACTTTCCAAAAAAGTATTAGAATTGTTGAAATAACATGGATGTTTTTTACTGGTTAAACTAGTATAAATATCTTAAATATGTCTATCTAAAGAAATGTCAAGACACATCAATTGGAGTTATTTTATTTAATTCAAATATTTACATCTAATTTTTTATATTTAAACTTAAACCTATTCAATAAAATTTATAAAAAATATTTGTTAATTGAATAAATTAAAATCTATTGATATTTTTTTGTATTAATGCTATACATTGTAATTATGAAATATTAAATTAAATTATTTTAAATTTCCTTTTTTTTAAATTTTATATTTATAGACATATCTAAAACTTATATGTTTATAATTAATTAATATTAATATTTTGACATGTAAATAAACTTAAATTTAAAGGTAAGAGTTTTTGTTAACACATTCACACTATTATTCTCCACATCTTGGTGCCATTGTAGAATGTCTCTCGACATTAATTTCATGAATTTTAGTATATCTACCTATAATAGAAATTGATATGATAGCCTACATTTCAACTCTAGCTCCTATTACCAAATTGTTTTTTTTCACTTACACAAAATGTTGATAAAAACATTGATAATGATGAGGAGACACTTCTAATGTAAACTTTGTTCCTTCTTTTTATAATTGTGATACCTAATATAATTATTATTATGAAAAGGTTAAGAATAAATATATGAAAATATAGAGGATGTTGCTTTTGAATTTAATTGTATGGATTTTTTTAGCATCAATGTTTTCATCAAAGAAAGAGAATCAATACAATCATAATAATTATGATACTATTGACTCTCTTCATTCTCATGATGAATGGCAAAATATGACCTAAAATATTGATACTAAAAAACTTATACAAATAAATCCACAAACAATATCTTCTTTATTTTATTTTATTTGATAGATTGTTGAAATCTTCTAATACATATAAAAATGTTACAAAATTACTATAAAGATACATTTGAATATAGAAGACCATCAATATATTAACCACAATATCTAATCATTACATGCGGATTTTACATCTCACATCACTAACAAATTGCTTCAACAAAGTCATCATACTACAGCAAACCGAAGATTCAATTATAGTAACTGTTTTTCTCATGTTCCATTTAGTTTCCTTCTGAAACTAGTTTGAGTGAATGATAACCGCTAGTTATAAAGATACTCTATATTTAGTCCTTTCTGAGGCGGTGACATTCTTACAAAAGCAAGTGTGTTTTCTTAAGAAAATAAAGAGAAACGCAGAGTTTAAGACTATTTAAAGCAAGAGGATAGGCAAATCAAGTCAACAAATGGGTGATTAGGTTAGGCAAATCAAGTCAACAAATGGGTGATTGGAAGTGTGAAAAATGTCAATTTTTTTCTTAAGTGGAGTGTCAGCGGGCCCAACCTTAGTCGCCCCTCCTATTATTGCACATCCATACTTACCAAATCAACCTTCTTTATTCTTTCTTCCAAGTTTTGACTTTAATAACCATCTTACAAACTTTTAAGACACCTGTATCACAATGGTTTCCCTCAAATAGAGAAATTCCTTAACGATTCCAACACCCAGTTTCCCATTATCTTATATTAAGATCTGCTTTATTTTTATTATTATTTGGAATTACCCAATGTTTATCTCAGTTTAGGAAGATCTTCTCTGAGCTGTATTAACTGCGAGATTGTCTAGTGTTGCAGTGGTTTTAACAGGTCCTAATGAAAGAATAAAATTTTGGGCATTTGTGTTATTTAAGAAGTCGTCGTGTGGAGTCAGTGGGGATAAGAGGAACAGATGGTTAAGACCTGACCTGTTTTATTGATGTTGGGGATTTTGATCATTTCAGATTTGGGGGTGGAGAAGCAATGGAGATTAGGTACCATGAGGTATTGCAATTGTTTTTCTTCTTTTTCCTCTGCTCAAAAATTCATATTTTGGGATTAGATCTGGACTGAACATATTTTGATCATTTTTCTGTAGACTTACATTCAAAATTCTAGGGGAGTTCGGCTATTTACTTGTAGATGGTTGCCTCCGAAATCCCCCCAAGCTCTGGTTTTCTTATGCCATGGTAAGAACAAGAACAAAGCGTTGTTCTTGTAATTGGGGAGTTTTTGCTAATGGGTTTGTAGTTGTACTCACATGATTCATTTGCAACAATCCTGCAGGGTATGGAATGGAATGCAGTGTATTCATGAGAGGTGGGAAGCAAATGCATTTTGCAGGTTTTTTTTCCTAATAGGATAATAAATCTCTGTATTGATTGTTTTATGCCTTTTGTTTGACAGAATGTGGAATCAGGCTAGCCCGAGCTGGATATGGTGTCTTTGGAATAGATTATCAAGGCCATGGAAAATCAAAAGGACAAAGGTGCTACATTAAAAAATTCAGCAATATTGTTGATGACTGCAACAATTTCTTCAAGAGTGTCTGTGGTAATCAATTGCAGAACCAACTTTTCTTCTCTTGTTTCCTTATTAGGATGCAATTGTATTTGAATCATTTCTCCTTTCTTGTTTTTTCATTTGAATGAGGGATTGCTCATTAGGATACAATTGTATTTGAACATTCTGTTCATTTGAGTGAAAGATGATAGAGTATGGTGAAATGTTAAGAAAAAATATTCAATCTAACATTATAGATTGTAGAAATTAAATGAACAAATATATTCAATTTCATTGCAGAGATTGAGAAATATAAGAACAAACCCAGATTCCTATATGGGGAATCAATGGGAGGCGCAGTTGTGCTTCTTGTACACAGGAAGGATCCCACCTTTTGGAATGGAGCTGTTCTTGTTGCTCCCATGTGCAAGGTATGAATTATGCCACACCATTTTCATTTAACTTGGACAATTTGAACTCTGTAATTATTCAAACAAATTGCAGATATCTGATAAGATAAAGCCTCATCCTCTGGTGGTTAACTTTCTCACCTGCTTAGAAGTGTTCATCCCCACATGGAAAGTCGTTCCCACCAAAGACGTCATAAACTCGGCCTTTAAGGATCCAATCAAAAGGGAAGAGGTAATGGACTCTGTTTTTTCTTTTATGAAGATCATTCATAAAATAGTGTTGCACAAATCATTTTTAAAAAATAGATAGCAAGAGAAAAAGGCACCCCCCCATATGTTCAAAGGACACACCAGCCCAAAACAAAACAACATTGCTGCATTAAGATTGTGCCATCAAAATGGGAGAAATATGACAGTATTGCTTCAAATTTAAGCATAGAGGGTGAAGTTGAATAATTCTCAACAAGTTTATCAAAGAAGTTTATGGAAGATTTTTAATTGTAAGATTCTAACATCATAAGAAATTAGGTCGAATCTTATTCAAATTAGGTTGAATCTTATTCTACATAAATTTAAAGAAATGAACATCCTTCTTTAAAGAAATTTCAATCTAAAACTTATCCTCTCAATTCCGAAAACTAGTTTGTAGATAAAAAATTCTCCAGAAAAATTCACAAAGCTCTTCATTTCACTCTGATGGTTTTTAATGATAGATGGTGAAGTTGAATGATTCTCAACAAATTTATCAAAGAAGTCCACCAATGATTTTTAATTGTTAGACTCTAACATCATAAGAAATTAGCTCGAAATTAGAAGAAATTAGGTCGAATCTTATTCTACATAAATTTGAAGAAATGAATATCCCTCCTTACAGAAATTCCAATCTAAAACTTGTACTCTCAATCCGGGAAACTACTTTGTAGATAAAAAATTCTCAAGATTCATTTCAATTTGATGGTTTTTACAGATATAAACATAGGATCGTTGTTTTGCAGATTCGGTCCAATCAACTTATATATCAAGACAAACCCAGGCTGAAAACTGCCTTGGAAATGCTGAGAACCAGCATGGACTTAGAGGAAAGGCTCGGCGAGGTAATTAAAATCCCAAAAAAAAATCTCATTTTTTCCCACTGTTACTCTGCATAAGCAATAAGATTTAACAGGCCCTGAATGGACGATCCCTGATGAACAGGTGAGCCTGCCATTCCTGGTTCTGCACGGGGAGGACGACAGCGTGACGGATCCTAGCGTGAGTTACGCGCTGTACAATTCGGCGCGCAGTGTGGACAAGACAATAAAGTTGTATTCAGGGATGTGGCATGCCCTGACATCGGGAGAACCAGAGCAGAACATTGATAGAGTGTTCAGGAACATAATAGAGTGGCTGAATCAGAGAGTTTGGCAGTACAGCAGTGAGATCGGATTGGTGAGGGAGACGCAGCAAGAAGCAGCAGAGCATGGCCAATATGGATTCCACCAATCTCAGTTTGCTGACAAATGTCAGGTGGGCCCAGACCTGCTCTGCCTTGTGGATAACCCCAAATCCCTCCATTCCGCCCTCTGATTATTGACCGGGGGATAACCGGAGGATTTTGTGCGCTTCCCAAGGGAATCAATAGAATAAAATTTTCCTCGGTTTCATAACCTTTCCATTATTGTAGTGTTTCTAGAAGCGTTTCGGCCGTTGCCTTCTTCTGCGGGACAATAATGGAAAGGTGTATACGATGAAAGTATTTGTACAGGCAGGCAATAATATCAATTAACGTTTTGATAAAAGAGTTTTATTGTAAATTGATGAATAATTATGTATGACACGTATCTTGTGCATTGATCTTTTGAAATGGGGTTGATATTTTATTGGTGCATTTTATTATTATAAATTAAAATTTATTAAGCCGAGGCTTTGTCTTTTTTTCTCTCATCATACTTTTAGATTAATGCTATTTTAATAGAAAACAAATCAGTTATAAAATAGAAATATTTTTATTAAAATAGATATGAATAAACTTTCATTAGAATTCATTATTATTATTTATTATTTATTAAGTTATTATATTATAACAATTATTTATCTAAATTATGGCTGGTTGAATTCTTTGTGTTATAAGACCATATTCTAGAATCATAGCTTTTTTGGGGCCTTTATTTATATGTATTCTTTGCTAAAGTGGATTTTGGAGTTTGTTTGGTTTTATAGGAGGTTACCTTTTTCTTATTGTACTGAGGCAGTGATCTTTGGTTTTCTTTTTGGTTCTTTAGATGAGCCCTTGAACCAGTCATATATATAATTATAAATAAAATATTTGTGGGCAAAAAAAAAATTTGTTGGAGTTAAGTGTTTTAAATAAATAAAAGTTGTTATATTTTTGTAGTTGGTTTGGTTAGATTATGAAGCTTCTAAAACTTTATAGTATTTTTTAAATCAACATTTCAAATTACACTTTGTACTATTTTTGTCCTTCCAATATCAAACTATGATCCTAAATGTTAATTCTAATAATAATGTTGTTTAATTTTACTAAACCTTCCTTATCTCACATTAGTATTATATAAGTATCTTTTTAGACTATTTTAGCACTAGGGAGTTGTTCATAGAATATTATATAAGTATCTTTTCAGACTATTTTAGCACTAGGGAGTTGTTCATAGGGGTTATATAGTCTGCCATTATGCAATATTTAAATTGTTCATTGTCTACGCAATGTTAAAATTGTTTATAAAATAATTACCTTTACAATTACAACTACAATTACAATTAGAATTAATGTTACAATATCATTCTTGAATTTTGAACAACTACAATATCATTAATTGTATTTTTATTTTTTTTATATTCTTATATATTTATCTAATTTTAATTTAATAATTTATTATAATTAATTAATTATATTTTTTATATAATATGATTATAGTAATAAGCAATTTTAATTTTAATTATTTAAGCAATTATAAATTATAAATTCAAATTAATTTAAATACTAATCTTAATTTTATTGGTAATTAATTTTCATGTTAATTATTTTTTAAATATAACAATAATTTTACAATTGTTTTTGGGATGATTTGTAACTTGAGTGAATTGGGTGCTTGTGATCTTTGATTTTGTCTCTATGAGACTCAAACTCTATTCTAGGGGGTTTGGTCTAGACTTATAGATACTTTTGGTTGGGGAGGGGAGGGGGTGTGTTAAATCTAAATTCTCATTTGAGCCTATGTGGTACATGTTTTGTTGCTCTTGTCCTGATTTGTTTTGATCTGAGAAGTCGGTCTTTAGTTAGGATTTTGTTGTTTTGGGTAAGATCAGAGGTTTTCTTCATCTTTCCTACAGGTGCCCTTTGAACCAGAAAAGTTGTAAAAAATATATTATAATTAATAAAATATTATAATAGAATATCCACTTTTACAAAAAAAAAAAATATTTAAATTATATTTAAATAAAAATAGAATAAATCAAATACAAATCTAAATTTTAAAAATATAAAAATAATTTATAATCTATTTACTTGAAAAATATAAAAATAATTAAGCGGATAGGCTTTGTGTGGGAGCTTTTTAATATGCATACAAAAATATGATTTTTAATATGCATACAAAAATAAACTAATTATTTAACAAATTTTGTATGCCAAAATTGAATTTTTTTTTAAATACTATTAATATGATTCAAACAAAATTCATTTTTCGCATACAAATATATTATATTATCTTTTTAATTTATAGCAGTTTGTAATTTAAATTGGTTTTGTTTTAATTTAGTTTAAGTTTTGTTGTTAATTTAGATTAATAATTTAGGTTAGATTAGGTTAATAATTAGAATGGTAAAAAAAATAGGTTACATTATTTAGTGTAAGTAAATGTATATTATAATGATTGAACTTGGTTTGGTCATTAAATAAAATGGTATAATTCATAAATATTAAATAATTTTTTTTAACTGGTAGTTTATAATCTATTTGCTTTAAAATTTGATTAGAAAAAAAAATAAAACTGTTTAATTATTGTTCACGTTTTAAATTTACTACATAAACATTTTCATGCAATAAGTTTTTTATTTGGCTATAATTCCGACTTAGAAAATAGGAATAAATATTTTGCACGGGATTGAACCCCGAATTGTTTGGCTTGAAAAAATAAAAAGCCTTAGAAAGACACCCGGTTAAAGTTGAAGTTGAAAGAAAGCTTATATTTATGTACACAAAAGTAAGGCGAAGCTTCCGGAGAAAATGCGGCATTGGGTCCACCATAATCCATGGGATCTTGTACCCTCTTCCACAGACACAAATCAAATTGAGTTCGATACGCCAGAAAATAAAATGGACGTGTAATTACTTTGCCGGTGCAGGGTTAAAATTAATTGGCTGCAGATTTGACCAAAAGAATTGGGTAGAATAATGGAATATAGTTAAATGGCACTTGAGTATGCAATGGTTAGGGTTTTTGTTTTTTTTTTTATGTTTTTTGGGTTTTGTTGTATTTGTGTTTTTGTCATTAATGGCTAATTGTATTTTTAATAAGTAGAAACATAAAATTTAATTAAGAAGTGGAATAATTTTTTATTTTAATTTATTTTTGGGTGATATTTAAGTTTATTTTCAATAACATACTTTACTAAAAAAATTTGTATGTGATATTGGAACGAAGAAAAATTCGCTCTGCTAGGGTTTCATGTGTACGGCACTCTGTCTGTGTTTCCGCTCTGAGCCATCCATCTGTCATACCGCATTTACCGCGGGATCATTCTTGCATTAGGGTTAGCCTTTTAGTATGGCTCCGGCCAACTTTGGCCCAGTAGTTTCTGCTGGTGCTCGAGTTGACGCTTCGGACTGCCATGGCGCCTCCTCTGAACAAACGTCCTCGCAAGTTCGTCCCGAAGGTCTTTCACGAGGTAACCCTGATATTATCCTTAATCCTCAGGAATTTGATACTGCATGTGAATGGTTAGAGAAACATACGCTAATTGG
>MU227447.1:8674-22462 GCA_018584345.1 Thuja plicata
GGCCGGATCGGTTTCGGTTGGAACCCTTCTGCCACATCGACGCCACATGGCACCGCGTGTGCGCCACGTATGTCCGACCGAAACATGTCCGGCCGAAACAGGTCCGGCCGAAACATGTCAAATGGTCCCCAAGTGTGACACTGTTCCGTACTTTTACCCGTACAACCTTAGAGACAGTTTACAAGAAACATATCACTTCAAAGGTGTTATGAAATGAACATATAAATTAAGATAAATTCAAAGTTATCTCAATTGAATATCACTTTTCAAGTGACAGACCAATTGATTGTGGCCACAGGGTGGTCCCACAATAGTGTGTCCCACTTTTTTGAACATCCTGATTTTTGCTGAAATTGTACATTTTTAAGAAAATATGTTGATTTAAGCCATGAGAGGTCCCATTTGAATGAGTAAATTCAAAATGGCTAGATAAAATCCTCTTGGATCAAAATCCCTTTTGGTATAATCCCTCTACTCCTCACTCACACTTATAATCGAGTCTCTTTTGAACCCATCAAAATGCTGACAAAAAATCACTTTGACAAATTAACTTTTTGTTGGATAAAATAAATTCATTTGAAAAACCCAAATATAGGATGATAGTACTCCGAGAAAGCTTTCCAATTATTATGAGTTATATATATATTGAGTTTATTAAGACTTTTCTTTTTAATTTTTACTAAACATAGGTTGTTTGACCATTTAGCGACTTCTCTGTTCGACGCTTCTGGAAAAATAGTAAATTAGGGAAAAAAATTATGAAAAATATATAGGAAATAGGTTTTTATGTTATCTTTCTATCAAAAAAATAATAAATTAATTTCGATATATAGAGATAGAGTTAGAGCGATCAAAGTGAACCTATGTCCAAATTATCATTAATGTCACTTCATAACTCAATAAACTATTAAATATTCAACCAAATTGAATGAAACCAAATGTATTCCCTAGATATTTGTGTTACAAAACTAAATTCAAAATAATTACGTTCTTATCAGGTTTATAAAAAAAGTTATGTTGATCAAAGTGAGTGTCACTCCTGAAAAATCCTGATTTTTCACAAAAATAATTTTTTAAGGAGAAGGAAAAATGGATACAAATAAATTCTATTTTTTTACAAAAAAATATATTTATAAACTAGAAACAAAATGATAAAAGTCACTAGTTTACATCATCTTCAAATTCTTAATGGTTTAATCACAATTGATGTTTGAAAGCGAAGTTTTTTTTCAGAATGTTCATTTCAGTGTCAAAGTTGGCCAAAAAGTGGGACACAGTTTTGTGGGATCACCCCACAATCAATTGAATTTAACCATGCAAGATGAAAAGACCAATTGACAATAGAAACTTTGAACTTAATCAGGAATATGCAACATCAAACTATCACTTTGAAGAAGATATATAGATTTTATCCAAGGGACTAATTGAAAATGGTAATGAAACAATTCCCACATATGAAAGAACAAGGACACTCATCTTTATTGATTTTGGTAAAATGATACATTTAGGTCCATGTTACAGTTGTTGATCAAAACTATCCAATCTGCCTATAATAATCTTATGATAATAATCCATTCACATGGTCTTGGTATCCTTATTTATATGAAGTTCAAAGGATGCAAACAAGCCTCAAACCGATGTGCATCTTGGTAACTAAAACCTAATCCCTAGATCAACAACTGAACATTAGGTACATTTGAAAGAATGACTAATCATCCTTGTTAAGAATAGTTGTCAACCAATTAGGTTTCAACCATAATTGCTTAATAAATCCTTGGTAATTCATCTTCGGATTATCAAATAATGATTTCTGATATTTATCAAGTATTTCTGCATCTGATAATGAACATCATCCCTGACATGTTTAATATCATCTTTATTGAAAACAGGCATGTCGACATTGCTGACGATCTTCTGGTATCCTGCATCTTTATAAAAATCCTCCAAGTATGTTTGCATGTGGTCATCATCTCATATTTCATCATAGTTGCATTATTCTGTCAACCAAAGGATCCAAGTTTCACCACCTTTGAAAACCCCGCACAACGATGTCGATAACATATTAATCAAACAGACAAAACCCTCGTTAATTAAAATATAACTAAAACATAAGATAAATAATATATAAAATCCCTATTGACGTCGCCATCCGAGTTCTCTGCTTTGTCGACCATCAAAGACACATGGCAACATCACGTAATGGCTTGAAAAGTAAGAATTGTGCATCTTTGCTTATAGGCATCGCGCCCACCGTCGATACTCTCCATAGTTTAACAATCGATCATATTGCTTAGACCACTGTAGGCCCAGGACACGCGTCAACATCGCACGTTCCCTTAAAGGTTAAAGATCTGCATCTCTGGCTTTGATTCATTACGCCAACCATAGATCATCATCAGCTTAACTGCCACTTAATCTCCAAAACTCTGCTATCAGTCGATCACTTTTATCGATGGTTTAAAAGATCACCATTAATAATACCCATGTGCTAAAAGATGGGGCTTAAGTAACCCAAACTTTAATCTGTCTTGTAAACCATTGTCTAACCCTGTTATCTCATTCAACCAACCACATTCTGCCACATGTATCCCCACTGTTATACTTCCTTAGCCTCGGTGGGTCCTGGACACGCGTCAACATCGCGCCTTCCCTTTGAAGGTTAAAGATCTTCATCTCTGGCTTTAAGGGATAACACTAGCCGTAGATCCTGTCCAAATCTTAACCATGCGTCACCCTTTCTTACAACTTGGACTTCAGTGGGACCGAGACACGCGTCAACATTGCGCATTGCCTTGAAGCTTAAAGATCTTCAGAGATCGATCGAGGAATAACGCCAGCCGTCGATCAAAATCTAACTTGCTCATCATTTTGACTACCTTCGACCCCACTTGGACACGCGTTGTTATAGCATGATGCCTTGGTGGTTAAAGATCGTCCATCATCTGCTTTAAGGAAAAGCACCATCCGTCGAATGAATTTGACTTGCTCGATGTATTAACTTGTTTTGACTTTGGTCAGCCGAGATCAGGGACACACGTTAGTATCGCGTGATGCCTCGATGAATAAAGGACGAGCATCTTCTCCATCAAGGAATAACGCCATTCGTTGATCTTTATTAAATCTTTTGAATCACCGGTTGGATCTGCGCGAAGACATGAACAACAAGAAGCCCGCAAAAACATATGAAACGACTAGTTTTCAAATTCAAATATGAATTTAAATTTAAGAATGAAGGCCAATGAATACATGAATTAAACCTTGGCATAAATAACAAGATAAATGCATGAGTTAGTAAGATAAATGCTCGAGTTAAAATAATGCAAAAATAAACTATAAGTTCAAGGCACAATTAAAAGGATAAACAATAATGATAAGGGTATAGAATATACTTCCCTGGATTGTATAAATTTGTAAATTTAACATGCAAATCTGGGTTCCACCACCCCCACTTACTAATACTAAAGGAGCCCCAAAAATGAAAACACGTGTACCAATAGTCGATCACACATGCACTAATAATCAATCATTTTTTTACCTTTTTTGGTTGGTAATTGGCTCATTTGTGCACCACTTTTGGGACATTTTGTAATGAGTACTAGGGCATTTGGCCACAAGTACTAACATTTTTGAGTAAACGACTATTGGTGCAAGAACATAGCGAGTATCGGGCGACACTTTGAGAAGACAATTTTTTGATCACTCTGTGTTCGACGGTCTCTACAGAGAGATTTGTGAATACCCCGAAGCTGAAACCTTAGCTTTAAGCTCTTAACTCACATACGGAACTACACCGAAAAAATTGTCAAAATCTGACTTATGGTTTAGGAATTCTAGGGAGCGGCTAGTAGGGACTTTCCCCTATAGCTAAATACATATGAATGAAACTTAAAAAGCAAAAAACAAATAAAAACTGAAAAAGCAAAAATCAAATAAAAACTGAAAAAACAAATATAAGAAAAAAAAACAAGCACAAGAATATATACATACGAAGGAGAGATAAAACAAACAAAATTTAAAGCAGGAAACAGAAGCGCGCTTAGAAATTTGAATGGTCTCAATGGATATCTCCAGCTCGAGAGCTCTGCAATTGGTAATGGCAGCCCTGCTGGGGGCCACCGTGGGGGCGGCTTCGGCTCACTACATCCACAAGCACGCGTTGGTCCAGCAGGGAGAAAACTCGGAAGATAATGAAGCGGTGGCACAGAGGAAGAGGCATAATTCTAGGCATAGAAACTTTAGCTCAATGCCTAATTTCACGAGGGACCCTGCGGAAGGGTTGGAGTGGTATGGCTTTGAAAATGGTGAAGATCAGACGACCAATGGTGAAGGAAATGCTTCAAAATGTGCTGAGCGAGATGATAATTTTGTTAGCCCAGGTATGCAATATGATAGATTTCAAAATCGGACACCTGATGCACTAGTACAAAAGAAAGACGTTGAACAAGATGTTTCTTCTTGCAATTTTAGTCAGCAAGTGAATGGAAAGTCTTTTGTAAGGGTTTGGAAATCTCAAAAATCAATCGAAGGAAAATGTTTTCTTGGCTATAAGGGTTCTGTTGGATCTCATGTTCTAAAGTATTCAAAACCCATCAAATTTGTTTCTGGAGGACTTATCAATGTATGCCAAGTTGAATCTTCCTCTACGAGTGTTCCATTGGCTAAAACAAAGTTGTGTTCCTATTGTGGTCGTCATGGTCATACATCAGTTTCATGTTTTGATTTACATCCGTGTTCTACATGTGGTCAACATACTCATAATTCAATTCATTGTTTCCAGAAGAAAGTGCAAAAACCTATGTTACGTTTTGTTAATCCTTTGTTTGAACAAGAACCTATGTTATGTTTTGTTAATCCTTTGTTTGAACAAGATCCAAGGATGACTTAAGATGCTTCTCTAGATTTTGCAGTTGTGGCATCTTTCGTAGAAATTCAAACAGATGCTCCAAATAAGGCTACAGTTGATGACAATACATTGGAGATACAATTTGTGATGATTATGATGATGTTGGTCCATACTAATGCATTCCACCTCTTTAAGGTTATGAAGAAAAAATGTCGCCTCTTGTCCAATAACTCCATCATTAGGAAAATGACGTTGTTAATATTTTCCCCTCTCATCTGCAGGGCGGGAATATTACGTATATGTCAGATACAAGTTCACGTGAGTGGTAATTACAAGTCAATGTGCGCAATTAACAAATTGTAACATGGACAAAATAAGTCCATTGCACCTAATGTGTGCTATTAACAAAATTGTAACATGGACAAACAAGTCCATTGCACCCAATGTGTTCTATTTTTAGTGATTGTATACCCAAAGTGTGCTAATTCAGAATGGACAAAACAAGTCCCAATTTGAGACCTATCACAGCAATAGGCTTATTATCAAAGTTTGAACTGGCCAAAGCAACGGGCTCAATTATAAAAGTTTGAACCCTGTCAAGGTAAAAAGATAAGTTCAAACATATTTTAAATCCTGTCATAGTAACAGGCTTTCTAAAGATGATTCAAATCAGCCAGGAAATGTTTCCACCAGAGTGCTTGGATGAGATCTAAATTTAAGGAGTTCTAAATAATCTCTATTTCATGATAACCCCTTCATATTAAGGGGGGATAATGTATTAATCTTCGGGTTATTCCCGTTAGTTTTATTTTCAGTTTTCTGAGGCAGTTATGTTCCAACTATTTAACTGTCTTCAATGCCTTTAAATGTAATCCAACTTTGTGAATAAAAGATAATAATGTTGTTTTGGTCATTTGCTGTTCAATTGTAATTCTGGGCCTAACAAATTTTCCCCCAAAAGTTGATTCAGAATTGGAAGTTCTTCACGAGAATGTCACAAAACAAATATCAAGTCTGGGCAGGAAAACAAGCCTTTACGGAATTCAACATGCTTCTGTAAAGTTTCTTATCAACTCTAAGGAGCTTATTTATAAAATGTTGATGTTGTGAGAATTTCCTCTTAATGCTGGCTACAACTTTAAGGTTTCAGATCATTTGTATAAGTTATCTGCAAGGATATCTGTTTTTTATTCTAAGAATTTTTTTTCATGATGTATCAACCAGAGGCACACTTTGGTTTTGACCATTACTCTTTAACCCAGATGAATTTGCTGTATTCCTGTATGTCCGATTGTGTAGAATTTTTCAAACTCAGGTAGCCACTTTTAACGGAAAAATTACCAAATGGAGTTGCCACTTCAAACTAAATTCATCTGCGCCTCTTTTATTTCTGATGTGCAAATATCTGACCCATTTTGAAGCTTGGCCATCATGGAAGATGGCTTGTTGACGAGGTAGAAAAGCTTGTGTCACCGGTATCCCTGTGATATCATCACTTGCTTTCTGATCCAGTCATTCAACACTTTCAGGGTGGCTTCCAGCACCTCATGAAGCAAGCAAATGTCCTCCAATTGCATGACAGTTTTTTTGTAACCAAGCATCCTTCCAGGAGCTGCGTTTTGTGCCCTTTTCATATTCCAGGGACTTCAGTTGTTAGGACTCCTTTTCTACACCATATAAAGTTCCATATTTGAGAGTTTAGATGGATAGTGGTAGTTGTATAAGTCTGGTTGGCTCATCACTAAGTATTTGGGACATCAGACGTGGCTCCACAATGTGTTACATTCTTTAATAATTCTCCAGCTTAGTTTAGTGCTGCAAAAAAGATTTACATTCTTTTGGTCTTTGTCACCATGTCTCATGTAATCAGCAGGATTTTCTTTGTCTTTGGGTCCTTCAAGGAAGAATTACATTGTATATGGTAAATAACTTTCATTATGTTTGTGAGGACAAGGAGAATAGAAAGCATGTAATGGGCATAGCTTGCAACACAGTTTTTGTAAACTGTAGATTCCCCCCTGCCCAACAAAACATTATACCACCAACCAGTCAGCTGGACTTCAGTCAACTTAGGCTTAATCATATGTTCATAACGATCCATACCTTCCAGTAGTTTTGACAGAGTCCACCAACAAACAAGAGAGTCGCAGCCACAGTTATGTTTAATTTTAGTTATTACATAGGAATTTTTTATTGTCATGTTCACTTACCCGTTTTCTTCTCTTGCTGAAACTAGCTAGTGGCTATAGTTCAGATCTTTGTTTCTGGTGCTTCTAGCAACTATTCTAAGAGCTGAAAGCATTGCTGTCAATAAGTACCATTTGAAATTAAACTTATCCTTATCAACAGTGCGAATAACTGTAGTATGAAGGCATTATCTCCTTCCATGGATGCTAAATTAAGCTACCTTAAGTTTTGCTTGGAATCTAGCAATTAAATATAATAAAACAATTACTTGTTTCTAGGTTTTCAGTAAACTCTAATGAGGATCATTTATAATCCTCTTGTCTGTGGAAGTGTACTATAGATCATGGACTAAAAGCACCATGCATAAGATTGAGGACTCTTGGCAAGAACAACAACCACTTGGATTTCTGGGCAGAGGAAATTTTCCTGACAATGTTTGTAGTCCTTATTTTGTTGAATATCATAGCTTCTTTCAAATATTTTTGCAGCATTTCCTTTTCCTGGTAAAAGTGAGTGTCTAATTGCTATTGTGCACTTTTCAGTTAAATGTTTGAAAATCTGCTGGATGGACTGTATCAGAGAGGTTTAATTTTAATAAGAGACATTTTAATTGGAAGTGTAGTACCTTGGAAAAAGATCAATTTTTATTTTTAATAACTCATAGATCTCATAGGCCTCCACAATGAAACGCACACATATTTTCAATAATGTTCTCATAGTATACATCTTTTAACATTTCCTTATATTGCTACTCTAGAAGAAAACAGAGTAGCATGCTCTTTTCAACATAGTTGCTAAACTCAAACATCGCATGCAGATTCAACAAAGGCTTGACAAATTGAAAACACCATGAAATATATAGATTTTGTAAGGAATACAGCTTTTATTATGCACCCTTCCCTAGATCAACTTTTAAGACAATAAACTAATCAAATGAAAGCTAATTTGATAACATACTTGGATATACATTGATCAAATGAATATAGAAATTTATTTGAGTTGAAGGAAATGACGTTTTTAAATGTAAAAATATTTTCAGAGTGTTTCAGGTGTAAAAAACTTATGTATAATGGTACCCATGGCATCGAAAACTACCAAAAAAAAATGGAGTCGTGAACTATGGTAGAGAGGATCCTGTGTTACTCAGTCCAACATGTCTAACCCTATGTGGAGTCCTCCACTCATATTTCAGACAAGTTTGCAATGCTGATGCAGACATAGTAGCATTACTTGAGACTGGGATTGAATTGCAAAACCGAAAGTATAAATATCATTCAATTACTCGGATTTAATTTTGGGAAAAGTCAATAATAAAAAGGCATTGCTTTTGCATCCAGCCTGGCCCAAAATAATTTTCATGATTTTCTTTTAAAAACTAGAGTGGGATCTGCCATTCCCAGCAGGGTCAAGGGACTGTGCTCATTGTGAGGTCTAGTTGCAGCTTCCGAGGTGTGCTCTCTAATGTGATATAGGGTTGGGTTGTAGGGTGCCTGGTGGAGCCCTCACCATCAAGCCCACATGAATTCCTTTGAGAGCACACTAATCTTCATAGTGCATACTATTTATCATAATTTTAATGCTTTTAAGTAAGCTCCAAGAGTCCAGACTCCAAGTCCTTTAAAAAATGTGTGTCAAAGCCATAGAGTGCTAATTATGCCCTAACCATGTTTATTTTGACTTTTCAGGTTATAAAAATTCATACCATTTAGTTTTTATTTTATTTTTAAGGTTATTTGTACTTCTAAGTTTGATCCCGAGTCCCAGTGAATCAAGTGGAAACCTGTTGAGACTCATAGTCGAGTCTATAGGCATTGGATGGCTTGTCTCAGCTTGGGACTCGCCAAGTCTAGGAACTCTGTTTTACATAACAGACATGTTGAAATTTGAAATTTTGTCTGATAGTATATGTGCAGAACCTCTTGAAGTGTAGATGAGAAACCTATCCTAAGTATTATAAGGTTGAGAATATTTAATCATGATGCAAATTTTATTGTTGTGCATTCTATTTCTTGCATATACGTAGAAATCTGTCTCTTAGAAGCCTATTACTGTACCCTATTTTTGAATACAAACTTCTTTTTTAGCAGTCTTTGGAATTTGTTGTTTTCTTCACATTTAAGTGTTAACAGTTCTTCACATTTCAGAACATGTGGCATTTTTCAATAATGCTCACCACTAAACCATCTTGTAGCTATAGGACCACCATAACCCTTTATTTCTAAACAATGCTTAATGCACAGTCGATCATCTCCATTGTACTACATATTTCCACAAATATACAACAAAGTGGGGAACTGCACATGTAATGTATTCTCTCAACTTAAATTTGCCGCTTGCAAATTTTAAAGTAAAACATACACCTTATCGGTTCATGCTCTAAAGATAGAGTTGCTAGTTGATGTAATAAGTTCTTTTTCTAATATAAAGCATTTTTGTTAATTATCATCGGTCTGTAAGATTAATTCACCTTTGAAGTGCTCAGGAAATGTTTTCTCATTGCTATGCACTTGTCTGCACTTGTGTTTTATGCCTTAGCAGTTTCGTACTTCAATTATAGGTGGTTTGGCAATGTCTGGATTAAGCCCAAGCTAGTTATGAGGTTAAAACCTAGTGGTAATCCTTTACATTTGGATACTTCACTAACATTTTTGCTAAATGGATTTTTTGTGATCAAGTTGAGCTTTCTGAATCATCATCAGGACCAATAGTTGCTATAGATAATTCAAAATTTATTGTTGTGTTTCTTAGCTTTCATATTCTTGAAACAATCCTTTTGCTAGAAAGTTTAGGCACTCTTTTTAGAAATGCAGAAACAAAAAAGAACTTAAAGGTGAAGAGTTTATTTAATATTTATAGACAGGATCTTAGGAAATTTATGTTTACCAATTTCATTCTTCACCAATAAGCCACTGGATGAATATAATCAAGTATGATACTCTTTTTTACAATTTGTTAAACCTTGGTTGAGAGTGATCCAAAACATTGTGTGCAAGACAAACATAGTTGAATCCAAAAGCTCTCCTAGTGCATAAATGAGGGTTTTTATCCACTGGAAGAATATAATCAAGTATGATACTCTTTTTTACAATTTGTGAAACCTTTGTTGAGAGTGGTCCAAAACATTGTGTGCAAGACAAACATAGTTGAATCCAAAAGCTCTCCTAGTGCATAAATGAGGGTTTTTATTGGGATTCCTCGCCTTCACAAGGTGTCTCCTATGGACATATTGCTTGGACATGTAGCTGAATCTCCAATACAAAAAACTGACACCACAACATCCAAAATCATTATAAATAATATGGTTGCAAAACTTAACAGCAAAATTAACAAACAAGAAAATATTGTTGGGATAGAAAATTAGGGGTTCCAGTGATTGTGAAGTATGTTACTTTTAGAAATAAACAAATTGATCATTTAACGAATTTGGCCTTAATGGAGTAATCGATAAAAGAGTATTGAGATTAGTGACTGTTTGATTAAGCTTAATTTTTATGGTGCTTCAAGAGGGAATGTCGGGTTGGTTGGTGCATATATTAATTTTATTAGATATTGTATAAGGTTCATAAATATTTTCACATGTTAAAAAATATTAGGAAACATACATATTTTGCATGGTTTATAAGAGACCGGTACTGGTACTGGTACTGGTAGCGGTATACCTATTTTTGAAAAATAGGAGAGGGGGTGCTTGGAGATTCATTTTAAAAAAATATAAGTCAATAATCTATAAATTTGCTATATTAAAACTTAAAATATCATGACATTTTCCATTATGTTGGATTTGTTTTTTTCCTTTCATAAGAAAAATTTGTTTTTAATGAAAAAGTAGGTAAACATCAGTGGGATGTCTCTGCAGGCATTTTTATACTGGAAATGCGTTCATGTTCCCGAGACACATTTCAGGGGGTTGTAGATGCGTCTCCCTACAACTATGATATTTTGTTATTAGGGTGAACTGAACCAGAAAACCCGAACTGGAATCTGAACCAAGTTTGATAACTTAGATGATAAATGACGAGCCTAAAACTGGGAGTCTTCCCATTCTTTCTGTGGATTATTCCTCCTGTCAAGGAAAGTATATGCCAATTTTTTGTCCTTCCCTCCGGAGGGTGTTTTATTATTAGTTCCTGCCATGGCAGAGAACTATTGCGGAGGGCTTTTTACTTAAGTAGTGATTAAAACTGTTTTCTTCAACCAATCAGTAGCTCTCGTCTGCTCTTACATATTTTCATTTTGAAGGAGGGCTATTCAAACATGCTCGAATGTTAACTGAACAGAAATTTGGCAACTATTGTGGAGGGCTTTTTACTCAAGTAGTGATTAAAACTGTTTTCTTCAACCAATCAGTAGCTCTCGTCTGCTCTTACATATTTTCATTTTGAAGGAGGGCTATTCAAACATGCTCGAATGTTAACTGAACAGAAATTTGGCTGACTCTTATCGGTACTTCTGACAACCCTGCAAAATACAGATAAAGATTGTGATTTTCTAGAGAAGAGAATGCATTACGTTCATTGCAGATCGTCAGAACACCTGATGGCTTCAAACATGTCAGGTGCAGACTATTCTGTCTTCATTCTGCTCTGTTCATGATTGGACCTGGATTCGGTGACTGCGTACCATTAGAAGCATGGTTCCATCTAACTTCCTTGATAGGAACTCCATTTGAATCTCCTTGAGAACAGCAATCTAGGTTTTTGTGTGTTGACAACTATACATGTTGACAGTCTGTGCACTCAAAGATGTATAGGCAACATGTGAACATGTGGCTGGTCCGAACAGGCAATCGGTGAACATTTGGGATCATTTGGAATCCAATATGAAGTCTGTAGCAGAATCTTAAGCAGCAACAAACAAAGAAACGATCTAGTAGCAACTGCTGAATATAAACCAGACAAGTTTGAGCTAAGTTAGTTTTATACAAGTTTGTGCTGAGTTAATTTTCTTTCAACATACAGAGTCCCCTGTTTCAGTCAATGCTGGCACAATTCCCATTTATAGGATCAAGGTTAAGGCTTTCCTTGTGGATTAGATTATCACGATCTAATCAAGTATACGAGGGCTTCAAATCTATCTGATTCATTGTTATCGTTGCCAGGGTCTCATTTGGATTGGTTCTTAACATAGTCCGAAATATCGTTATCGGCAATTTATCGCCGAGGGCAAAAAAAAAAAATATCGGGAAATATTGGAGATAAGTTGGAAACTTATCGGGAACTTAAAAAATTGCTTAAATTTAATTAGAAATGCATTTCTTTGGCAAAATTGAATAAGGAGATGCATCTAATGAGTCAATAAATGAGTAAACAAACCAAACAAACTGATGTAGATATATATAAATGCAAATAGGGTACAAAATCGCATCCTCATGTTAGAGAAGGAATGGTTAGAGAAGGAATCAGCCACTGAGAGATTCCGAGACAGCCCAAGTTCGAAGGAGTCCACAAGTACATATCATCTTTCATCTGGCTATTTCTGCACAACATTCAGTCAGTGCACGATTACATGAAGATAAGTTGAAATACTTTGTTACTAGAAACTACTATTTTATTCTGAGTTGCTGGATTCGGATCCTGGACCTCGGATGCAGGTCCGGGTGCGATCCGGGTCCGGATTCGCTGCCCGGTCCGTGCTGGATCTGGGCAGGGTTCGTATTTGGACCTGTGGGTCTCTCTGGTTCCGCGATCCGCGGATCCTCACAGACCCACAGGTCCAAATCCGGATCCAGCATGGACCAGGCCGGATCAAGCGAGGATCCTCGAGGATCTTGCGTGGATCCATGCGAATCCCTAGGGACCCGCAGCCAGGTAAGTAGAAAAGTGGGTCCAAAACACTTAAAAAGTGTTTATTTATTTATTTTTTTGTTAATCTAACCCTAAAACAACCCTTATTATGGAGCCTCTACATACTATGAAATAATTTAATTTTAGAATTATGTATATTTCTCTTATTTTTTGTATATATATATGTATATATATATATATATATACAAACCCTTACGAATCTTAATAGGAAATTTGTTTTTTCACAAATCCACAAACCAGATTCGCGAACCCGAATCGACAACTTAGATTTTATTACCTGTATCCTTTGAATGCAACTTTGAATAACTGATCCCTTCTTTGCTCTCAGTTTCAGTGTCCTCAAATTCTCCAAGCTTTCTATGCCCGGCACCTCCAAGCTCTCACTTTCAATGTATAAACTCATCTTTCCAATCTTGTGCAATGTTGTAAACCTTTAATTTTCTCAATTCAGTCACAATCTCGTACTTCAAACTCTTTGAGAGAAGTTAATCGTGTAAAGCTCGGAAGCTCCTCCAGCTTTGGACACCTCCATATATCCAGAAATTTAAGGCTTACTGGCAGTGCTGTGATCTCTGTTAAATGATTATTACCAAGAAGTTCTAACCTCTGAAGACGGGGATAACGGACTTCAGAAAATGAAATCCTGCACACTGCTGTTTGGATAAGTGTCAGCCGCATCAGGTTGGTCAATGCAAAAGATAAATATGCTGCTCCAAAATCAACTTGGCTGATTGGGCACACGCATATGTATAAATACTTAAGCTTTGGACAATTATGAATTGGAAGATCTGTCAAGAAGAACAAGTTTCCAAGAGAGGTCGGCAAAGATTCCAGATTGGGACAATTCTGAATTGAAAGATCTGTCAAGGAGGGCAAACATTGCAGGCTGGAACAATTCAGAATTGAAAGATTTGTTAAGGAAGACAAGTGGCTGATAAGATTAGGAAATATCGC
>MU227447.1:22562-33075 GCA_018584345.1 Thuja plicata
CTCTGCGATAAGTATTGGTGCGAAAGTTATATAATTTATCGCCACAGATAACTTATCGCAGATATATCTGCGATATTTTAATCTATTACTAATACTTCATAATATCAGTAGTGCAAGCCATGATGGCGTTGATCTCATGCCACCAGTTTTTTGAGTCTAAACTTGTATTCATAAATAAATATTTGAACAGAGACAATTGTCTCATTCTCTTTGCTGCTTCTGTGAAGTTAAGAGTTGAAACCTTTCTTTGAGCCTGGCATCAATAAAGACATTAACAGACCATTTCGAAAAGACCACCACATTACGAGGCAACTGTGCAATTGCATAAGCCTCTGCATACAACTTTTGGGAAATTATATTTAGGCTATCAAAAACTTTGTGCTGCTTAGGAAACCGTGGACAGCCTATACGTGGTGATATTGAGAAATGACAATGTTGTCTTCTGTGTTGGTGAGCTGGCTTTAATTCTATCAAATTTTCTGTCCTTTCTGTTCAGTTCATTTCTGGTGGCATTCAGTTTTATGTACATATATACTGCATGCCAGTTATTCCAGTAGAGGGAACAGCAGTGTGGGAGCAAGGTTCAAACCGGGGTTACTCAAATCTTGGATTGCTTGATTTGTATCAGTTGTTTGTGCTCTCAGTATTCTATGCTGATGATGAATCATTCCATTTCTGAACCAATGAAGACGATCATCAGGCAGTGGGTGTAGCTGATAAAATCTCCTCAAAAGGATTGATTACGCTCTCCCTGAGAAAACATAGGTTCAGGTGTCACATACCTTTGTATATTAGTACACTAAATCAACTAGAATACTTTGATCTATCTTACAATGCTCTAACTTGTGCTTGACAGCGGGAGGTCTTCTCTTCCTACTATACTTTAGGAAGTTTTTTACCTTTTTGCCATGACAGCGGAAGGTCCATTAAATACGACACCAATTCTTTTTTTTTTTAAACTTCTACAGTAGCTGCTTTAGTCTTTGCATGCCTTGGCTTGCAGAGTTTGATGATCTTAATACTACAATAACAAAAAACAACCTGGTAACTATTGTCAGAGGCATGAAGAAGAGGTTGAGGACTAAGTTTCACAGAATCAAGAAGAGATCTACTTGTCTGCATTTGAGATTGGGTGGAGAAATGAACAGTAGGATGAGGCTATTGTACAAAGAAAACTATAATTAGATTGGTGTTTGTAAGGGGGTCTTGAAGGTATGGAAGCATAACAAGAAACATACTCATTGTTTAAGGATTCGATACCTTCTGGTTTTCAGGATTCTAGCATTCTTTTAGGGAATTTCGTTCTCTTTCTAGTTCTTTTCTTCTTCTTTTTACCCTAGCAAAAGGGCATTCCCTGGCCCCTTAGTCCTGTTGAACTGTATTGGAAATGTTGAGCTTAGCCTAATTTCTAAGTAAATTCAATGCTATTCTTCTATAGGGTGTTGCTTCTGTGGTATCGGGTCTGGTTGTCTTTGTGTGGTCTTCAGCATTTTATGGGCTGTATGTCACCCATTTCATTTTTAAGTCTGTCTAGAGTGCTTTTCAATGAGTCTGTCTGGAGAGCTTTTATTAATTTTCCTTGGTTAGGCAAGCATTAAGTCCTTTGTACTGCAGAACTTTGGATCTTTTACTTCCAGTTCCCATAGCATTCAAGCCAGGCTTCCCTACATTTTCCTCCTATACACAGACAATGTAATAATCTGCTCTCCATCTTACAAACTCATGGTACCATTTTTGTTATCACAAACTTCATAATGTTACTGAGTTCAGTTTGCAGCAGCGAACACCAATATTTGATTCCCAATAAACATTAATCACTTTTTTGATTTGAAACAACATATCCATCTCCCTCACTGTTATGCAATGTAAAGTAAGCTGCATTCCATTCGTATGAAATACATTTCTTGTTCTTACATGTTCATGTTGTATTTGCAGTTTTTATATATATCTGTAAGCGGGTCCAGTTACTTTGTGTGCATAAGTACATGGATGTTTGCATAGACATGGGGTTTTTATAAGGATCTTTCCTTGTCTCATGTGATACTTGACGTGCCGACAAAGTCAGCTGGCTTGTTTGTTTAGGTGTTTAGATTATTAGACGCCTGAAAATTTCAAGGCAACTTTTGCTGTGATCAGAATTGTTCATGTAATATTTTGCATATTCATTTACACCTATTTCTTTGTAATGTGAGGGATTTTCTGAATTCATCAAATGAGGGATGGGTCCAATCTTCACATTGGATGCCATTAATAGACTCAAAAAACATAGGAATAGAAACTCGTCCTGTTACATCATTGGTCACAGCTCTGTGCTCCACACTTTTGAATCTTCTAGATGTGCCAAGTGTGAGATCTGGTTGAGGACAAGGTGGATAAAAATTCATCATCATAATTTGGCGGTCCGTACAATTAATGATCTCTGTGAGATAAGCAGGAGCTAGGTTAAACAAATATGCTTGCAATTTACAGCTAACCTTGCCAGTCTGATAAGACAATTACCTCAAGTATCTGAATTAAAACCTATTGGAGCATCAAAATAGGACAAAAGATTGCCTGCCATCTTTAAAAAATAACAAAATTTTAAAATTATTAAAAATCTAAAACTCCACTCATATTGTGCACCAAAGTTTCAATCAAATTACATGGCGACCTTTATTGATATGCTCATGGCTGCCTGGTTGCACTGTTATTACTTATGATACTGTCCGCACATTTGTGTCACCTAAAGCACTTTATGAAAAAGAAAGTTTGAAAGAAAACACCCACAGATGAGATCTATTTCTCCATTCACATTCCAGTATACACTCTAATGCTAAGGAAAGTTGCTTGTTTACAAGAATATCCCTTTTATATTCCACAAGGTGCCGTTCCTGTGCAAACAGTAATTTTGTAAGCTCTTTGACAAGAAATTACTTTGAAAATTTACAAAATGAATACAATTGTAATCTAAATCTAATAATTAATTTTCTTCTATTCTTTTGTCAGCTTACTGCAGATGATATATACATACCAACTGTACGACTCCTATATAAGAGATATAAATGATTATTCTGAAAAACCAGGATAATAGTATACAGGTGCTATGGAACCAATTATAGGAACCTCAATGTTCAACAGAAAACATACTAGAACGAAAATATTCATAAAAATCAGACTGAAAAGTATGAATAGACATTCAACTATCTGTATTCCAGTAAATCTCGACATCAAGGCTCATACACTTTGGAATGTCCGATCATGCCACCCTCAATTACATTTAAATATTCATTGATACAAATCTATAAAGCTTCTAGGAATGTGACTAAATACTAGATGACCACCCAGCTAAGACTCCCTAGTGGCAAGCCTGTGTCAAAATTAATAAACAATAGGGGATGGACTTCCAAACCAACATATTGGAATCCAACTTTACAAGGGAAAAGAGAACCTTCATAAGCCCGCAACTTTGAAATGCTGAAAAACTCAAGACAATCTTCATCGACCTGCGAAGGCAACATCAATGCCATTTAAGCAATGCTTATCAAGAATGAGATTAACAAAAATATTTTTGCTAAAAATTACAAATACCCTGTTAGCCTTCTATTTCTCCAATATATGTTTAATCACCTAGCTCCTTCCACTGTCCATGGAAGCTCCTTCCACTGTCCATGGAAAATTCTCTTGCCCTGCTTGCACTGGCTCTTTGCCTTGTGTTTGCACTGAGCTTCCCTGCATTGACTCTAGTAGACGTGTAATCCCTCTGCTCTCGCTGTATTGGGCTTATCCCTTCCATTGGACAATTGACTAGCGAATTGATTTGTCCATATTAATCTCTATGTATATTTCTATTTTTTTTCACCATTTCAGCATATCTTTAACACTTGTCAAACTGCCCTGCCTGCCTTTGGCAGGAACTATGCTACACTGCAGGCCTTGTAGTTTGAGTTGGCAAGGATGAGTGCCTTTTGCCTGTGCTAAAGGAGAGTATCACCTAAATGTATGCATCATCATTATTCGTTAAGGTTGACTGTCCCACATGCCTCTATTTAAGATGGGCTGATGATGGCAGTGCATAGTATGTGCTCCTTCCAGTTGGCATGTGCGAATGGATATATATGGATGTGGAAGATAAGTTTTTCCTCCGTTGTGTCGTGCTTTGCAAGGTACGTTTTGTGGAGATATTTGAGATGTGCTCCCAAGCTTTGGCTCTCTTAGAAATGATACAACATGGCTCTTCATCTTGAGATTCTCCTGTCAGTGGAGATTTTTGTGATTTTTGATTTTGATCACTTGAAGTTTATTATGCTTATAGTTATACTAGGTTAGGATGGCAGTGGGAGTATGGACATTCTCAGAACCAGTGCCCTCATTTTGGGAAATCTCAAGGATAAACTTAATGTTTACATTCTTCATCTGGCTGTCAAGAGCGGGTCTTAAAATTAATTTTGCTTTCTGCAGATTTTATTTTATGCGATAGTTCAAATGAAGATAGCACAGGAACAGCAGAGGAACCAGCTAGAAGCTTGGTGGGGGAACTCATAACCCTGCGCAGGGAGATTTAACTGGTTTATTCTAAAAAAGAAGAATAAGGTTGCTACTGATTCTGATGCTAAGGGAGTTGGGGAGGAAACTGGGCGCTGTGTGAAATATGTGCTCACTGGGGAAATCTCAAGGCTGTCTGCTTATTGCAGATATGGCGAGGTCTCTGTTTCCACAATACAAGCACATCTGTTTGCATGCCAGCTTGAGAATGGTGGATTTTGGTACAATGACAATTTTTGTCCATTTGTAGGGTCACTTGTTAGGCAGTTAGACCCTCTTGTTGGTACATGAGTTTCTGTTTGGTCTGCAGTTGATCATCAGAGGCTTACAGGTGTCCAGATTTATCTGGCTGTTGTATTTTGTGTTGTTTTTAAATATCTTTAATGGGTGGGGGCTCCATTAGAACCCTCAACTTATCAATAAAATTTTTAAGTTTGACATTTTATTTTTAAAAATAATGGTGTATTCTGTCTCTAGTTGAAATCTTCTACTCTTGAAATGAGAAATAGCTATAGGAATAATTTATTGTCAGAAATTGTGGTTGGAATGGTTTAGGTAGTTGTTATTGATATGCTATGTTAAAAGAAATGCATTTTGTGACAAGATACATGAAATCTTATATGGTCTAGAATGTAATCAGATTCTTATTCATAATGTATCCATATAAGTTTGACAGAACTTTTACTATTCCTTGCAGAGAGAAAGGTCGTAAGTGGCTTGGCAATTGGTGTAGCAAACATGAAAGCTGATGAACATGCGCTGCTTCATGTGGGATGGCAATTGGGTTATGGGGAAGAAGGCAACTTTTCTTTTGCAAATGTTCCTACTAAGGCTTTTCTCGTATAACTTTTCAGGAAGCAAAGGAGGTAATTCCTAATTCTTATCTCCTCACAATAATTGGTCAAGTTATATAGGCACTAAAGATGTAAGAGTAAGAGAAACTCAAATATTAAATGCCACACATTGTGTTATCCAGTTTACATTGGTATGACTAGTAGTAGGGATAGAAAAGGGTGGAGGATGCGGTTATCTGTCAATGCTAATTTTATATTATATCATTCTTAATGTCTTACGGTAAGATGACAGGCAGGCTCTGTTCTAGTGTTAAGTTTGAGTGTTCGCTGCACAATAGACCGAGTTCAAATTCCACGTGGTCTTCCCCTTCAACAATTGCAAATCAGACTGGATACTCATCTCAGCAATCTTGAGAGTCTATGGTTGCAGAAGAAATTTCTTTAAATATAATTTGCTTTTCATTTATTATAAATGTTTCAGGGAAAGGCACCCAGTGATATGACAGTAGAGGAACGAATTGAAGTAGCTGATATGAAATGTATAGAGGGTAATAGTTTTTTTAGAGGAGAAATTAGCAGAGGCGATGCAGCAATACTGAATGGTGACATACCTGTTCAGGTAGTTTGCCTACCTAGGAGAATTTTCTAAGATGCGGTTATATATATTTGCAGGCCCTGGCATACATTTGAGATGATTTTATGTTCCAGTTATTTGGAAAATACAAGGACATGGCTAATGCTGTGAAGAATCTATGCCATCTCAACATGGTTGCATGTTTATTGAAACTGAATCGCTATGAATATGTCGTTGGCCAGTGTAACATGGTATGCAATGATGCATTGAGAGTCATCTTGTTTGTATGAAACTTGTGATACTTTTGTACCCAATCTAAATTGAGGCCAAGGATTCCACAGATAGCAAGTGTGGATCTCCTTTAACCTCTATATGTGGAAGAGATCAGGAAATGATTCTCAACTGTCTGATGTTCAATTTACATTATCTGCAGGTGATAGTTGAGGACGAGAACAATGCGAAGGCTTTATTCAGACGTGGAAAGGCAAAATCCGCTCTTGGGCAGACATATGATGCAAGAGAGGACTTCCAAAAGGTTAAGAAGCTTTCTCCTGAAGATAAGGCAGTGGTACGAGAGCTGCATCTTCTTGCACAACATGATAAGGAGATGTATATGAAACAGAAGGAGCTCTAGAAGGACCTTTTTGGCCCAAGGCCAGAGCCAAAGCCCAAGAGATCGAACTGCTTCATTGTGTTTTGGCTGTGGCTTTTATCCATAATAAGAATACTTTTTTAGGGTGAGGAGATATAAAGATGATTGATAATTAGTAGGCCTCCAATCAGGTCACGGAATTGGTTTTGTATACATTAATTTGAACTTGTATTCAACTTATTTGAATGTACCTGTATAAATCTGCTTTATTTTGATATAGATGGACATAGTGATGCTTTGGATTTGTAGGCCTTAAGTAGCAAAGATGAATCTAAAATTTGGGTGTGCTAAAGTGGAGCATATTTTTAATCAAACGGAATTTTAATGATAGGAGCACATTACAGCGTTTTGTGCTATGATCAAATACTAATTAAACTACCCCATGGAGCGGTTCTTGGCATATCCTGGTATTTGATCTCTATTAGGCCCCGTTTGTTTGGGGAATTGGAATTTGACTCAAAACCTTATTATCACAAAATCAGGTTTTGAAATTCCAGTTTTGCATCTTGGGGAATTGGAATTTGATTCAAAATCTTATTATCGCAAAACCAGGATATGATTTCTAATTCCACCTATTCAGTGGGAAGATGATGCCACTCATTTTGGTGTCTAAACCCGATTTTGCTTGACGAATCCGGAATTGCAATTTAGAGAAACAAACATTGGATTTGCAAAAACGGGAAGTGTCACTCCCAAAAACGAGAAGTGTCACTCCCAATTCCGCGAAACAAACGGGGCCTTAGGATGATGAATTTGGCTTGTCTAATAGAAATGGCTGTATATATGAATGAATTGGAATGCCCCATATCTGCAATTCAAATTAGTTTTGAATCACTCTGATGTCCCCTTTTTGAAAGAGGTTTTAATAAATAAATAATAAAAAATAAAATAAAAATAAAAAATAATATTATTATAATATAAATACATTAATACTAAGTAATCAAATATTTAATTTCTCCTATCTTGTAATAATATCTTATTTTTAACGTTTCCTACCTTGTATTGATATCTTATATTAATACATAACTAATTAGTTATAATTATAATTATATATGTAAATTTAATTCTAATTTTATTATAGATATTAAGTATATTTTAATTAATAGTTATTTAATAAAAATAAAATTATTATAGATTAAAAATTAAATAAGAAACTTTGTATAAAATTTTAAAAAAAATATTTAATAAATTATGTTTTTTGAAGTTAAATTCTTTAATGAAAATATCATGTTTATAGTAATAAAATATGAAATATAGTGTCTCATAAAAATATACTATATTGTAAATTAAAAGAACAACTTTAAAATAAATAAAATGATGTATGAGTTATACATTAAATAAAACTATGCTTAAAATAAAACCAACACAAAAATAATCGAAACTTTCCGAAAAAAAGGCTCTTATAACACCAAACCAATTCAAGCAATCATATTTGAGATAAGTAATTTGTAGAATATAGAAAATGAATAAATAAATATCTAAACTTTAGAAATATTCGAACGAGTTAAAAATAGTGACTTATGATTGGTACAAAACTAATTAACTAATTGTGCACAAGTGAATGCAATAGTATATTGCCTACGACAAATACAATAATATAAACTATTGCCAACGATTGATTCTCATTCACTATAATCAGCAAATGATATAAACTAATGAGGTGTAGGCAGAGGTGGCTGAGGTGGAAGGGATGGATGGTGGGGATGGAGATTGGGGTGGTCACGGTCCTATCTAAGGTAGAGTTATGTTGGCACAGGTATGGGAAACTCATCGGCCTTGTCCAGTTAGATGGGTAGTGCAACCAATTGCTCGTGCTGCCCCTAGTCAGGATGTTCAGGTATTACAGGCTAGTATGGTAGCCTTACATGGTTAGTTGGCACAATCTTTAGATTACATTCAGACTTTAGTCATAGAGGTAGCTCATTTATGGGCTATGCAGTAGGGATAGAGAAATTAGGCAGGGATAGGTCTATCACCTAGACCACTGGTGATCTAGATGTGAGGACTAGTACATGTACCTCTACAGGTGCAGGTGTTGGTGCAATACAGATGACAGTTGGACTTAGATCAGAGTGTGGGCTTGATTCTTTATGATGTATACTTTTTTCTCGGGGATATGAATTTTTGGACTTTGATATCTATATTGAGATTCCACTCTTTCAATATTTGGATATCTTCATCCTTGCATGGGGTACTTGGTTTATTCTTTAAATCTTTGTGAAGAAGAGAAATATTCTCTCCAATAGCCCTGAAAAATCCTATTATTGTGTTTCTTCCAAAGACCCCATATCAAATAAGGAGCACTAATAGACCAAAAATCCTTAAGCACATAATTAGGTGAAGGGAAATAACATTGCATGAATAAATCTTGAATGGTCCCAGGGAAGACCCAACAAAGGTTCCATCTTTGGAGAGTCTTGACCATAACTCCCTTGAGAAGGAAAAATGGATCAGAAGATGAGAAGAAGATTCTTTAGCCTCCATGCATAAGTAGCACTTGTTGGGAAGGGGAAATCCTCTTTTGCAAAGATTCTCAGTTGTGAGAACTTTGTTTTGGAGTAAAAGCCAAAAGAAGATATTAATTTCAAGAATAAGAATCTTCACCCAGGACTTAGCCCAAAAGGGGGGCAGATCAAGGGACAAAGAAAGTAGAGAAATAACAGAAGACACCGAAAACCTACCATTGGGGGTACAAGACCAGATAAGAGAGTTTTCAGCGTCAAAGTTAATATCACAAGCATTAAGAGAGGATTGAATCAGAGAAAGAGCATCATAAATAGATGATATATGAACCCAATTCTGGCCCTGCCAATACCCTCTCACCAAAGTACCAAAGGAATCCTTGCAAGTGTTCATGAAGGAAGAATAGGCAGGAATATTGAAAAGAGGTTGATCAAAGAGCCATCTATCTTCCCAAAAATAAATTTTACCACCATTCCAAACCTTCCATCTCAATCCAAGAGCACCAATATTCTTAACCTTTTGGATATTGTTCCAGAGAAAGGATCCATTGACAATAATAGGAGAATAAATAAATTTATCTAGCGAGGAACATTAGTATAAGAACTTACTTCTCCAAATCTGGTTCCATTCCCTTGTCTCTCCAAAGATTCTTGAAATCTGTTTAGCTAACAAAGCCTTATTGAGAGATCTTATACTTTTGATTCCAAGACCCCCTTCTTATTAATGTTAATTTAATATAATTTAATTATTGTTTTTGATTACGGTAAAAATAGGTTTTGAAGGGACCCCGAAACCCTTTAACAAAGCTGAGAAAAGAAAGACATTAAAGCCCAGAGAACAACAGGCTGCCCCAAGGAAGGAAGCAAGCTACAAAGGGACAGATCCCAGATTTAACAATAGGCAGAAACAAAGCAAAAAACAAAATAAAATGCTGGAAGGAAAACAGAGAGAAGAGCCGCCAGCACCGAGATCAGGACAGAGTCTTCAGGAAACTCTCAGAATCCTCTAGCTGAGTCTTCATAGTCTTCACATTGTCTCTCAGCTTCTGGACATCCGGATCCTCAATCTTCTACTTCTTGGACCTAGTGCGAGTGCTAGGTCCCATCTGCTGGGAAGGATCAGAATGTTCAATGGTGTCTTTGTTTCCTTCCAGCCAGTTGCTTAGAGACATCAAATTCTCCAAAGTAGCCCTCATACCAGTGTTTACCAGCGTAAGCAGATGTTTTAGCATTTCCTCATTCCCGCTTATTTTCTTCTGGATAGGTGTCATGGCTATCTCGACAACTTTTTAAATTTTTTCATCAATTTCAGAGCTGTGATCATGTACAGGGACATTGACATTTTGAGGAAAGTCATTTCTGAGAATAGTCATAGTTTCCTCCATCATAGAGCTCTTATTTTCCAGCTTGATGCATCTATTCTTAAGTTCAACCAGGTCACTCTGCACCCATTTATCCAAATTGTAGCTGTAGATAGATTTATTTTTTGCAATCTCAAGGGGAGACATAA
>MU227447.1:33175-77879 GCA_018584345.1 Thuja plicata
AAGGTCTTCAGAACTAGAAAACTCAAAAGTGAAAAAACCTTTTGGTAGGGCGGCTATGTCAACTTGGCCTTTTAACCTCCATTTCCTTGCTGCATAAACCCTTACTGTATCAATATTAGGTCTTGGGACCATAAAATTTCCTATTAGCGTATTTTTCATTGAAGCTACAGTATGATCAACCAGTGAATCAGGAAGGGAAATGCTAAATATTCCTTTCGCAGGGTCCGACGTATTGTCAACAAGGGGAAAAGAAGATTTCCCAGTAGGTTTCACACCAAAAAGAGAGGACCAACTTCCATTAGCAGTATTTTTAACTAAAGGTTGACCATCTTTTGTTTCAGAAGACTTACCATCACCTTTCGTTATCTTTGGTACATCTTCACTGATTTGGAATCTCGATAGAGGAGTGTCCTCCCTTGTCTCTTTTGTGGAGCCCTCCACTGCTACATCTTTTACCTTTTCCTGAATCACTGGCACGGATAAAGTCTGAACTTTGCCAGAGGTCTCTTTCCCGCTCATTTCATAGTTCAAAAAATCCCTTTTACCTCCTTCTCGGGGACGATTCCGATCTGGGTCTTTGTCCCCTTCTGCATCCTTCTCTCCTCCCTTGATCCTGCTGCCTTCGCCTAGATTCGTCTGCAATCCTCCTCCAGCAGGTTTCGCGCCCAAAGGGGAATTCGAATTCCCTCCAGCCGCTCGCTCTCCTCCTCTCCTCTCCATGACTTTTAGTGCTTATTTACAATAGGACTGTTGATAATTTAATTATTGTTTTATTATGATATTAACTAATAGGATCAACTTAACTTTAATTATTTTTAGACATTATGTGCCTCTTCTAAATTAAATAATGAATTTGATAAATAATTAGGACGTGAATTGTCTTTTGTGTGACCTTTCCTATTTAAAAGGAAATAAATATTCAATTTTAATATTAACCAAATATTTTTACGAGAATAGAAAAGAAAAGCTTTATGATATTAATAAAGGAATTAATTTACTTATTATTATTTTGGATTTTTCATGTGCAACTCTTCATTGATTCTGCTCGAGAATGAAGAGTTTCTTGTTTGTTTATTTGTTTGGATTTTGAGTTTTATCTTGGGTGTCTTTTATCTTGGAAAATGTTTGTTTGTGGAATTGACTTTTAAATTTAATTGGGGGGAAAGCGTTGTGACAGGGGATCAAATCTTCTAATCTCAATTTTGGTGTGGTTTAAAAGCTTGGGATGTGTTGGTATTCATCTTCTTCTTGATTTTCCATACGTAGGTTGAAGGTATATAATCATTTTGGTCTGATTATTTGGCTTTAATATGTATGATTGATTATATCTCTCATTTAACAAGTAAAATTAATGCACAATCAGTTCGTATTGTCTTCACTATGGGTCTATTGTGTTCCCTTTTGTCTAGGCACCATTTCCTTTTATCATTGTCCTTAGCTACATTTCTAAAGGTCATTATAACTCATTCCCTCTCTGGGGTGTAATCTGTGCTAATTCATGTGCATCCTACTAATAACAAGTATCCCCTTCCTATGTTTATTTTCTTGTTTGCATATGAGGCACTAATTCCTCCTCTCTCATTAGGTGGTATGCCCTTTGTTACCCTTGTCTTCTTTGCAAACACCTCTGCCACCTTTAGCATAACTACTCGTAGGGGAATTGGCAACTTGTCATGATTTTATTTGAGTTTGTTGTTGGTGGTTCCTATTCTCTATTTTCATGAACATTTCTTATGGTTTGTTGTGTAACAGATCCATAGGAGCCATTTCATAGCTCTAGTTATTGTCTGCATTTTTGTTTCTTCCCATAGACAATTTCCATGCTTGTCTTAGCTTCACAAATCTCATTAGTTGTTTCTTATGTTTTGTGGATTTGTCTTATGCTTTTTGTTTTAGCGTACTCTCTTTGCAACTAAAATGGTAATACAATGTTGGTATTAGATGATTTGCATTTCATAGTCTTGATGTTAAATTATATATGTTCATAAGTTGTTACAATTATTTTTTTAGGTTAACATTTTTTTTGTATAATTTTTTTTAATATGCTAACAATTAATATATAATATCATTATTTTATTTTGAACAAGTTTAGAGTGTAAGTTGTGTTTGTAAATTTTCATTTGGGATTCATGGAAGTAATCACATTCGTCTTATGTTTTTTGGGTGTTTGGGTTTTCCATTGGTTACCAGAGGCCTGGGATTAGTATGGTATTGTTACCTTATTTTTTTTTTTATGTTTGAATGCAAATGGTTTTACGCTCATTGATCGTTTACGATGATTTATCTATATTTTTGGTTGCTTAGTGTTTTGGGACTCAATTATATAATTAATATTTCATGAGAAGCTTGTTTTTTAATCTTGATTTCTAATTAATGAATTGGATCCCAATGATGTTATTGGTTTATGAGATAGGATGTTATGTGAAATTGGACTTTGGATTATGCTTCGAAACTTAGTAGAGCTCCTATGTGATTTTTATCATGATATGTATATGATGACTTCATTGATGTCCATTTGGATACATTGGGCACATGAGGATTCTATTAGATTTTTTGATTTATTACATGCTCTTACGTTTTTAGTTTTGATGGGGAGGGTTTTCAAGGAGCATTGTTAGGAGAGTGGCTCGCAATGGGGGTCAAGGCCCTAAAAGTCTATCGGAGTAACCCATTGTGAAGTTGTTAATTAAGTGATAGATTAATAAAATGAACCAGGTTGGGATAACACATTAATCATTATAATTATGTTTTCTTTACTATGACCTTCAGTGCTTGCACAAACTAAGGATGGGTTGGAGAAGGCTTGACTGTCTATTGGACATTGATCTGGAAAATCAGCTTCTTTGTCCTCATGAAAGGTTGTCGGTTCCAAATGAGTTCTCACTTGGGAGTCGAGGGTCTAGAGAGACTACCAGGGTAACTTATAATAGTGGGGAAATATGTGATGACAATCTCCTGCACATGTCTTAAAATACCCTCCATTTAACCTTTTGGTTTACCTTTGGTATCCCATGTGGTATCCCTTGTATTTTTCTTATGTTATTCCTTTCGTTTCTGTTGTCACAAAAGTTTTCACCCATGCTTGGGGTATGACCCTCAAGCAACCTTGTGAAATATTGAATCAACCTCCAAGTGTGGGACCTTGCACATGTGAAGTTGAATCTCTAGAGAAGTCCAAATTTCTTCCAACTAGGGTGCAACAAAGATAATCTAAACTAACAACTTTTAGGGGAAAGAGAAGAGGAGATGCAAGAAATGTAAAGGGAGTGATGCACTATATTGAATCTTGGTCACTCACTGCCTATAACTATGCATAACATCAATAAAAACCCCAAACATACACATTTCTTAACTCTAATCTACCCCCCAAGGACTCATATGTAGGTTAGAACTAATGAAATTATATAAGGAAAGACATTTTAACAATACATCATTCATGAGAATGTTAAACACGACATACAAACTTGAAATAAAGAAAATAAACATTCAACATAAGGCAAGAAAATGTACAAGACTTTGAACGCAAGAAAATGTAAAAAAATAAAGATTTCTATTAATATCGGGAAAATGAAAATTACAAGTGTAGGGTGTTATAATTAAAGAATGTTGAATTCTCACAAGTTCAATAATCACCTGCATGCAAATAACCTATTACGTACAAGATAAACTCCTCAAAGGAGAAATTGCATAAATAATTGGAATGAAGGAATAATTAAGAATTAAATTAATCAGAATGAGAATTACAAAGATATCAAACCTTAATAAAAGAGATCAAAACCCTAAAGAAAAACCCTAAATAATTCATGCATAAAATAAAATATTTATTAAATGCATGCATGCATAAAATAAAAAGAATTAATTAAATGCAAACTAATGCTTCCTAAATTTAGCTTAAGTGAAAAAAGAAAAAAAGGTGACTTAATTAATTAATAAATATGATTAAATTAATTGAGTTAATAACCTTTTAACTCTAGCATCCCCCTTAAGATAAACTTAGGGAGTAGCTAAAAAGCTAAGTGCAAGAATGCAACTACATGCAAGAAAGAAAAATTGGGTTCGAACAACAAGGCCTGATGAGGTACCCAATCAAAACCAAATATCTGTGAAGTGGAGTAAAGGAGAAAACCCAATGGGAAAAACTCCTCTCCAAAAAGAGATGAAAGCATGCTAGAAAAAAACATGAAGGAAAGAAGGCCTCACAAAGACCCCCCCGTGGACAACTTCCTTCACCCAGATCATAGATCACAATTGAAGATAGCATGGCAATACAAAACATTTCGTGAAGATGTCAGCAACCTTCTCATCTTTAGGAATGTACTGCAAGACAAGTGAACCATCCTAAATCAACTTCCCGATGAAGTGCACGTGGATCTCAATGTGCTTCGTCCGCTGATGCTCCGCTAGATTGTGGGAAATGTGTATAACACTCTGATTGTCACACCAAAGAATTGTGGGACTATTAAGAGGAAACCCAAACTCTATCATCAACTACCAAAGTCATAAAATATCCTAACTAGCTAACAACATTTCTTGGTATTCAACCTTTGTAGAAATTTCCTTTTGCACGACCATGTGATGGGGCTAGAATCAAGGTAAAAAAAATCCAGAAGTGGACTCTTGATCATTAACATCAGCAGCCCAATTTGAGTCAATGAAGCCAACAATGTGAGGATCTCTTGATGCATAGTGAATACCATAATGTGTGGTTCCTTGAATGTACCTCAAGACACGTTTGGCTACTTTCCAATAGCTCTCATGTGTATCATAGGAGAACCTAGAGACAAGGCCAACCACAAAGGAAAGATCAAGATGCAAATGCATTAGGTACAACAAATTGCATACCAACTATATGTATAATGTAGAGTCTACTTAAGGAGTAGTGCAAGTGGAAGACATGACAACAATGGAATGAAAAGGTGTGGGGGAAGGCTTGCAATCAAGCATGCCAAATCTGTGGAGCATGTCAAGATAATATGTTTCTTGATAAATGGTAATCCCATCTGAAGAATGAATAACGTGTAGACCAATAAAATAGTATTGAAGACCGAGATCTGTCATCTCAAACTACTCCGTTAATGCTTGATGAACACTCTAAATCATGGAGGATTAGCTACTTGTAAGTATGAGATCATCAACATATAGCACAAGGATTAAAATATCATCCTCCTGACAATGAATGTAAACTGTGGGATCAAGATGACATGTGAAGTGAGAGGAGAGAAAAAAGGAGTTCATATTCTCATACCAAGCCCAAGGGGCTTTTTTGAGACCATAGAATGAACATCAAAGTTTGAAAACCAAATAAGTATCCTACACAAATCCCTGAGGTTTCTCCATATAGATCTCATGGAGGCCTTTATGAAAGAAGGAACTCTTCACATCCATTTGAAATAATGTCTATCCTTGTAAAGCCTCTAGAGATAGTACAAAGTGAATATAATTCATCTTGGAAATAGGGAAAAAGGTGTTAGAGTAATCAATACCCTCAACCTAAGAAAACCCCTTGGTAACAAGACGTGCTTTGTACTTATCTATCAAACCATTTGCAAAAAACTTGGTATGGTACACCCGCTTGTACCACACCAAATTTATTCCCTTAGGAAGATGACAAAGATCCCATGTATGATTATTCATCAAAGAAGACTCCTCCTCCATAGGACTATCCCACTCATGATGACTTGTCACCTCAAAAAATCTCTAAGGGTCATCTGAAATGGAACGACTCAAGAGACTATCACCTAAACTCTGTGCATGTGTACAATGGGGATCTGAAGGGTCACCTACCATAGCCAAGTTCTTCTATAGTAAAGTAGATCCACTTGGGAAAATGTTGTGGATATGGTGGTGGTGATGATGGTGGATCAATATTTGCATCATCCTTAAGAGATTAAAAACCTTAGGAAATGAAGAGGCAGTAGTTGGTAGTGAGGGAGAACCAAGTGACAGAGAATCAATCTAAGGAAAGCGCTCATCAAACTAGAAATCCTACCAAAACAATACCTCTATAGAATTAGGATCAAATAACCTATATGCCTTAACATCCTCACAATAGCCAAAAAATATGAGTGGTCGACTCTTCTTCTCCATGTATTTACATTGAGCATCAGGAATAAATGCCCAAGCCTCACTTCCAAATACTTAAAATGTAGAAACATCGAGATTGACATGGGTCCAATCCTCCTTAGGATTCATATGTCGTAATTCCTTATGAGGCATCCAATTCTGTATATATTTGGTACAATTGACTTCCCAAGCCTAGAATGTTGAATCCATATCTCATGATTGTATCATACAATTGGCCATCTCCTATAATTCACATACCCCCCCATTATTTGTGCATATCCTCCTAATAGAAAAGTTAGACTACTTCTCCACAAATGTCTTAAAGATCCTGAATGAATCAAAGACATCAAACTTGTACTTAAGAAAGTACACCCATGTGCACTTGGAGAATGTTGGAAAATGGTCAGCGCTCCTCTCAGGATTTGTGACAAGGGACTAACCACCTCATGTGCATTCTATAAGTCTAGTGGTTGTATTGGACATTGACGGGTCAATCTTTTGGTACAACGACAACCACACTTGTAACAAGTGGTATCAGAGCTTGGTCACAGGTTCAAATCCCCTTGGGTAACACTGAGGGGGAGATTATTGGAAAATGGTCAACACTCCCCTCAGGATTTGTGACAAGGGACTAACCACCTCTTGTGGATTCTATAAGTCTAATGGTTGTATCGGGCATTGACATGTCAATCTTTTAGTGCAACGACAACCACACTTGTAACAAAGAAGTCATCAATATAAGTGAGCACATATCTAGCCCCTGAAAAAGAAGAAGTCAGAAAGGACATGAGGTCACTATGTACCAACTCCAAGGGTACATTAGCAAATGTGGTTCCAACCATAGGAAAAGAATCCTGATGATGTTTTCCAAGAACACATCCTCGACAAACACCATCAGTACATGAAATATGAGGGAACCAAAATGCTCATGCCAAATTCTACTCACTATGTCAGCATGAGCTATTAGAGATGAACCTAGACTATCTGTCATCTCAAAGCCATCAAATCTATATAAGAAAGATGCAGGATAAAAAAATCCCAGTAGCCACAACCTGATCAAGATCATGAGGCCTTGAATAAAAAAATCATGTGGTAAGAACTCAAAAGTCTTACCAGAGCCAAAGTGACATATCTGATAGACAAACACGAGGTTCATCAAAATAGAAAGTGTAATCACCTAAAAATGGTCTAGCACACCCATAGCCCCTATTTTTGATTAACTGGTCTTAATCAAAGACATTTATTGCTAAACCTTAATTATGAGAGCACTTAATCAAATTTTCCTACATAATTTTAATCCTGACTTGTTGAATCAAATTCCTAAACCAAAAGCCTCAAAACACTTAAAATGCATAAAACATTGGGATAAATAAAAAAGTCCTAAGCCCCTTTTAAATAAAAAAGTGAACCCATTCACACATGTGTGAGCACATGAAAATCAAAATAAAATAAAATACAAAAGGGGAAAATACTAAAATTTTCTCATCCTCCACAAGGTTGACCAATCAAATGCATTCCACTTAGCTCACATAGATTGAGGAAATTTGCATCTCCACCGTTTCTCATTTCCTTTTGCCTCTTAATCTCAATCATCCATTTCTTGGAATTTCCTATAAAAGGGATGACTCCCTTTTCTCATTCATATCTAGGCAATCTTGAGAGTAGATTTGTAATGCTATTCTCATTCTAGAGTTTCATTGTGCACTCTTAACTCTTGCTTTCATAGTAGTTTACTTGCATTTTTGCATTGGTAGCTTCATTTCTTAGTTTAGTCGCATCTTAGTTTCCTTTCAAAGCTTAATGGTAGATGCATTTCTCCTTTCGTTGATAGCTTACTCTTTCATTTTAGTTTCATTCTACATAATTGCTATGCATTTAGCTTTCTAGTTCACATGCTTTCATTTTGAAGCTTTTGAGAGAAAAGTATGCAAGTGTATGCATCTTGCTCATTCTTGCATTAAATCTTCCATTTTTGGGTAGTCAAGTCACTGATTCTCCATCTCCAATCTGATGGGAACAAATGAGAATCACACTTGCTTCAACTAGGAAGCAATAAGCCAATTTCAAGGGTATTGATGCAATATTTGATCTTTATTTTTATGCTAACCCCTTTTGATGTAATGGTTTATTGAAGTGTTTGGTTGCAGATATTGAGGACACATTTAACCACACACATCTTTGGCGCCCACCATGGGGCTTGAGTTAGTTGCTCAGGGTTAATTTCAAGGTGTAATCCTATGATGAAAGAGTCATCGATCAACTGTATTTTGAGAAAATAGGCTAATCTGCATTTTAGACTATCAAAACGTCATCGAATTTCAATTTTTTGTCCCAAAAATAGAGTCAGAGTTGTCCAATTATCTAAGGGTGTAACTTTCACGTCCATCAAAGCACTTTCAAAAATTAGGTCAAAACCTATATAAGGCCTAGAGGGGTCATTTTAAAATCATTTTCACCGTCCAAGTTTGAAATTATAGAAGCCTTTACTAAGAGAAAATGGTGGTTCTAGTAGCAGAGCATCGATTCGAGCGCATGCAGAGGTACATACGGCCGCAGGACTACCCACCTCCAGTAAGTAACTGATTAACTTTGCCTTCGCATTCAATTTTGCAAGTTTTTCATAGATTTTTCAAAATTTTCAATATGTTATGTCGTAGGGTCCCAGTTCATTGTACGAGCCGGTGAGAGGGCTCGTATAACAAACTAGGAAAGATTCTTTAGTCATTTCAGTCCATTAGATTTGTTGCATGAGAAACACCCACCTTTCGCATGAGCATATTCATCCAACACATTTTGTCACATGGATCCATTAGTTTTGTCATTTCATCCTGAATTTTTGTATGGTATATAATCTTGACTCGTATGAACTTTGGTACCAGTGACCCTTTGCTGTGCTTTGTCGTTTGGGAGACAATAAGCATTTTTTGAAGAAGTCCTCTATCAATTCCATGTTTTGCTAACTTCTTATCCTTTTTACCAACTCGTCTGATTGTTGTGTGTTGAATATAGCTTATTTTGACGTTATTACTAATGCATTTTCATTGTTTGTCTTCTTGCAGGCGCAATTATTAGATATCCAGTTTGGTTCCACATATCCTCCAACTATGCGGTTGGTGAGGAACTTATCCAATGATCAGAGAGGTCACTTGAGAGATTGTGGCTTTAGATGGTTGACCCAGATGCCTGACATTTGGGTGAACCATGGATTATTTATAGCGTTGGTGGAGAGATTCCATAGTGAGCACAACACTTTTCACCCACCAACCGGGGAGATGACCATCACTCTCGAGGATGTCTGCAAGATTCTTCAGATTCCATTTGTAGGAGAGCGGGTTGAGTATGATGCACTGCCACAACTGGATACACATGCACTAATCTAGATGTTTCATGATCATACTATCTTGGTCCGAGCCATCTCCTAAGATGACATGGTGACCCAGTATGGTGCAGACTTCCCACTTCCCTATGTTATGGCGAGGTTCATTGTCTACTTCTTGATGACATGCATGAGCCAACAGGGGTTCCTTTTCATATGGGGTAGGGTACTAGAGAGATTGGTGACCCGACTTGAGCAGTTAGGCTGGGGTCAGTGCATCTTGGCGCACATGTATCATGAGATGCACGAGGTCACATATAGGGGAGCTGGAGGTATGGCTGTAGGAGTAATGATATTGTAGGTATGGGCTTGGGAGTATCTGCTAATATGTAGGCCAGTGACCAATGATCCACGATAGAGTGGACAAACTTAAATGTACAGATACACAGGTTTCTTGACACAGCCCCACCCGGGGAAGACTGACTATTGGAGAAGTCAGTTAGATGATCTTAGTTTGGTTGTTTGGAAGCCCTACACAGGGACAGAGGCCTGTACTAACTGGAGGGGTCAGAGGAGAGAATTTTACATATCTCATCCTTTTCTTGGGAGGACCTCTTCCATTATTGAGAATTTTCCTTATCTCGGGTATTGCGATAGTATGGTAGACCACATAGCATATCTCAGGATCTTACAACCTATACTTGTTTTTATCGATGAGGAGCATCGAGGGTGCTTCTCTCTCAGCGATGTCATTGCTGACCCACTCTCAGTGCCCTGTTGAAGCTAGCACCTGGGTCACCTCCTACTCTGGAAGGGACCATACCCCTCTATGGTTCTCCATCTGGATCCCTCCATCCTACTACCCTCTGAGGTACATCTCCCTCCTCAATCCATGGTTCTCTCTCCATCAAATCCATGAATCTAGGGAAGGGATGTCATGCAAAATGATCACTGTACTGGGTATAATCCCTGCATCTGTCATATACTCTAAGTAATCCTAGGATGGCCTATGTAACCCTATCAAATCCTATACATAGAGATTCAGAGATAGTCTCATAGGATATCTCTGAGACTATAGTTTCATCGCTTCACACCAATAGTTTCAAACTAAATATATGTCTCTTAGAACAGATAACCTGATGTGTAGCGATGAGACTGATTTCCATTAAATTGATTTCTTGGGATAATTGACTTGATATGGGTCCTGATGAAGCTAGATACTTGATTAAGAGGTATTACAAGATTGATGTGGTGCGATGAATCTGATATGCCCCTAGAGATTCATATTACTTGATGTGCAGTGATGAAAATCACTTGATTGATCTTGATTTGAGTCAGGGTCTGATTCCCCTAGAGATTGAACTTGTTGATGTGAATCAAATTTTTGATGTAATGGTACTGCTTCTTGGAATTTACTATAAAAGGGATGGATGCCTTTTCTCATTCATATCTAGGAAATCTTGAGAGTAGAGTTATAATGTTATTGTAATTCTAGATTTTCATTGTGCACTCATAGCTCTTTCTTTCATAGTAGTTTACTTGAATTTTTGCATTGGTAGCTTCATTTCTTAGTTTAATGGCATCTTAGTTTCCTTTAAAATGTTAATGGTAGATACATTGATCCTTTCATTTATAGCTTACTCTTTCATTTTAGTTTCATTCTACAAAATTGCTATGTATTTAGCTTGCTAGTTCATGTGCTTTCATTTTGAATCTTTTGAGAGAAAAGTATGCAAGTGTATGCATCTTGCTCATTCTTGCATTGAATCTTCCATTTTGGGGTAGTCAAGTCATCGATTCTTCATGTCCAATCTAATGGGCACGCATGAGAATCACACTCGCTTCAAATAGGAAGAAATAAGCCAATTTCAAGGGTATTGATGCAATATTTGATCTTTATTTTGATGCTAACCCCTTTTTATGTAATGATTTATTGAAGTGTTTGGTTGCAGATATTGAGGACACATTTTACCACACACATCTATTCTAAGAGACCAAAATTGAAATCCAATGACATTTTGATAGTCAAAAATATAGATTAACCTATTTTCTCAAAATGCAGTTGATCATTGATGCTTTCTTCACGAGATTCCACCTTGAAATTAATCCTGAGAAACTAACTCACGCACTTCCCACTTCAATAAAAAAAATCAACCTTCATCAATTCTTGGTCACCATTAGTCAACCCAGACTTCAATTAGACTCGCACCTCATTCCCTCAATGATTTTTTGATCTATCAGGCTTGTAGCTCTCCCCTCCTTTCATTTCGCTCCCGAGGGGGCAGTACCATTACAAAAAAAATTTGATTCACATCAACAAATTAAATCTTTAGTGGCATCAGAAACTGACTCAAATCAAGATCAATCAAGTGATTTTGTGTTAGAATAACTGAGAGGGGGGGGGTGAATCAGTGGCCTAAAAAATATTCCAATAAATCAACCCAAAAACTTTGTACCACAATTATAAGCCTCTAGTTATCTTCATTCCTACAATAAGTATTCCCTTAAATTATCTTATCAAATAACTACTGCTCAGAGTTCACTGTTAAACCTTATTCTTAATCTTTACCGAATAATAGTCGAGTATTTACCGAAATACAATAAATAATTTGTGTTTACCGATCAATCATGTTTTAGTAATGTGTAAAGAAAAATATTAAAGCAATGACTCATAAACACATTTGACACATGGATTTTTAACGTGGAAACCATGTTAAGGGAAAAACCACTTGGGGCCGGTAACCCAAAATTTTCACTCTTCTAAAGTGAGCTTGGTGAAGAGCCAACCCTGTTAAAGGTTACAAACACACTGTTAAGTGTGACCTTGTTAGAGGACTTATCACTAATAGTTTATCACTTGATATCTAGAATTTCACTATGCTATCTTCATGATAAACCTTTTGATACTCCTTGGGATGTATATCATCATATAAAGGATTGTTAAATCCTGCTCGGTTAAGAGACTTTCTAATCCAATGGTTAAAATGAAACAATATATGACCTATTCATAAATACAACTTAGACTTACAGATGTTCAAATCTTTTGCAAGCTCATAATACCTTTCTCATCAATGTCTCTTTTCTATTCTTTTTTTCCACTTCTTTCTTCTCGGTGATGTTGTGCTTCTCTATTGCTAAGTGTCTACAGAAATCTTTAGCTCTATTCTTTAGCTTGTTTGATCAGGGCTATATGAAGACTTCTTTCTTCATCAGTTTCTCTTCAACATCTTCTTCTATTCACTCCCCTAATTCATAATGAATTAGCTTTTCTCTTTATAGACATGATTTCACCTTTTCTAAGTCCTTGAATTTCTTGTTCTTGGTGTGATCCGCAATTCTTGCCATTCTTTCTTTAAAGCTTACTTCAGTTTTATCCTGTATATTTCTCCTTAAAAATTGGAATAAAATAGTCTTTAAAACTCTAGCTTATCTCTGGATTTTAACTTGTTAATAAAAACAATGTAATCAACCATTTAACTCCATCTTTAGCTCTTTCCAGCTAATCTTTTTTCATTTTTGAACTTCAGTTCTTTTTGGTGTTTAACTCCTTGTTAGCTTCGGTCTTGACTTCAGTTGTCCTCGGGCATCTCTATCTGTCAGGGTTGTCTGTCCATCGGGGTTGTCTATCCGTCGATCAAGACTGTGACTTTGATTTATGCTCGGGTATCACTATGATTCTGCTCATCGGTAATGTTTTCTTGGGTTTCTTTCTCGGGTATCACTGTGACTCTTCTCTCAGGGTTCTCTATCCGTCAGGGTGCACTGTCTATCAGTGTTTGTTGTCACTTAGTGCATATTGAAATTTTATGCATTACTGATAGCATAACCTTTATCTCTCTAGTTCTTTGAAGTGTTTGACACTATGCATATAATCAATTAGATTATATCAAGTTGACATCAATGACAATATAATACATTAACTGATTTAATGTCTTGCATTGACTTTCTACAGCTTGGTGTTCATCAACTTAACATCTTTAAACATTCAATCAGTTATAGTTCATCAATATCTCCCTTTGGCATTGATGGAAACATACTACATTAATAATAATACAATATGAAATATATATCAGTTGTAGTTCATCAATTTACCAAACTTATTTTTCTATAACCAATACAAATATCTGGGTCTTAGTAAGATCTTCTAGCTTAGATTTGTTTCCTGCAGAGTACTTTCTTTAATCTTGATTCCCTTCATTGGATAGATGTAGCAGCTTTTGATTCTATCTCTCCCTTTGATGTAGAATATCTTCTCTAATGTTGTCTCTCCCTTTGACTGTTCCTCTCCTTGATCATCTCTTTTTCCTTTGACAATAATAGATATACCCTCTCCCTTAAGTCATCTCTCCCTTAGGATGATCATGATGGATATTTCATATGGATATAATTTCTCAAGTCATCTCTAGAGTCATCTCTCCCTTTGACAACAATGCCAAAGTATATCCTTTCTCCTTTTATAGTATACTCCTTGAATTTCCCTATCCATCAACAGTACAATGACTCTAGTTTTTGGTGCAGATAAGTACCTTGCTGTGTATTGATAAATCTTTGCAGTCCATCTTTTTGCTTGCATCAACATGAATAATATTCTACTTATGTGTATGCTGATGCAGCCTCCTAGTCAGCTTAGTGACCAATAAACAAGGGTCAAACCCATAGTCTCTTTATCAGGTACTCAAATGTATCTTTAGGAAATGACTTTGTGAATATGTCAACTAATTGTTCCTTGGATTGAACATATTATAGTATCACCTCTTTCTCTTGCACTTGTTCTGTTAAGTAATGATACTTTATAGAAATGTGCTTAGTCTTAGCATGCATGAAAAGATTCTTAGAAATTTTTATTGCACTAGTATTATCACAATAGATAATCACTGGTTCAAGAATTTTCATTTTCATACCTTCCAGTAATTGTTTTATCCATGCATTGTTAGAGCAATTTGCAGCAGCCGCCACATATTCAGCTTCTGCAATAGATTGTGAGATCTGCTTCTTTTAGATCCATGTGACAAGTCTATCACCCATGAAGAATGCTCATCCAGTTGTTCTCTTCCCATCATCTAAGTTTCCATCTCAATCATCATCTGTATAGACGTGAAGCTCAAATTTGCCTTCTCTTTTATACCATAAGCCATAGTCTTTGGTATTCTTTAGATATCTCAGAATTCTCTTGACAACATCCATGTGTGATTCCTTGGGATTAGTAGAGAATCTTGCAACTCTTCCAACTGCATGTGCTATATCTGGTCTGGTGTGAACAACATACATTAGTTTTCCAATCATTGATTTATATAGAGTCTAATTTACCTCATTTGACTTATCTTCCTTTGTCAAACTACATCCAGTTGCCATAGGTGTTCCAACTGGCTTGGAATCTTCCATCTTGCATATCTTCAACACTTCCTTGATGTATTTGGATTGTGTGATATATATGCATGCATCTTGTTGAAGAATCTGTAGACCAAGAAAGAATTTGATCTCCCCAAAAATTGATATCTCAAACTCTTTTCTCATTTCATTAGAAAATGATTTACATAGCATATCATTACCCCCAAATATGATATCATCAACAAATATTTCAGCAATCAGAATATTATTATCAGAATCTTCTTTTAAATATAGATTGCTATTTTCACTTGTTCTTACAAATCCAATGCTTATGATATTGGAGTGAAGTCTTTCATACCATGGTCTAGGTGCTTGTTTCAATCCATACAAGGCTTTGTGTAGTCTACATACCATGTTTCTCTTGTCAGGGTCAACAAAGCCTTCTAGTTGTTCAATGTATACCTGTTCTTCTAGTATTCTATTTAGAAATATAGATTTGACATCCATTTGGTATACCTTAAATCCTTTGAATGCAACATAAGCAAGTAGAATTCTGACTCCTTCTAGTCTTGCAATGGGTACAAAGGTTTCTCCATAATCAATACCTTCTTCTTGTGCATACGCCTTGCATACTAACCTTGCTTTGTTCCTTGTGACTTCTCCATTCTCATTCAACTTGTTTTTGAATATCCATTTGGTACCGATGACATTCTTGTCATTTGGTCTGGGTACTAATGTCTTATGTCCAATGTCCATGTTCTATTCTTCTCAATCTGTTCTATCTCTTCATTCATAGCACTGACACATTCTTCATTTTCAAGTGTAGTATTAATAGATTTTGGCTCAAAATCACAAATTAAACATCTAGTGTTCAGTGACTTACTTCTTGTTCTCATTCCATCCTTCTTGTCTCCTATGATCTAGTTTTGTGGATGGTGTCTTCTGACATACTTGGAAAGTATTGGTTCAGATCTTAGTTCATTATTCTGATCATCATCTTGACCTTTATTTTGATCTCCATCACTCAGAACATCATTTTGAGCAATTTCCTAATTTTTGGTATTTGTAGCCTGATGCTCAGGTGCATTGTTCTGTTGCTCTGGAGAAATACACTGTTTCTCGAGCAGAGTGTTAGGTTCTTCATTGTAGACAAACCTGTTGTAGTCTTCTAGTTCTTTTCTTCTTTCCTCATCATTTTCTCTGCATATTCATCTATTCTGACATTTGCACTTTCAATTATCTTGTTAGAGGACTTGTTAAGACATTTATAAGCCTTGCTTTTGGTGGAATACCCTAGAAATATTCCTTCTTCACTTTTGGAGTCAATCTTTCCATTTCTATCATCTTTCAAAATATAAAATTGACTTCCAAATATTCTTAAGTAACTTACATTGGGTGTCTATCCATACCATAGCTCATAGGGTGTATTTTTGATGTCTTTCTTCAATTAAACTCTGTTCAATGTGTAGACATCACTATTGACAACTTCCCTCCACAAATTTTGAGTGACGACTTTCTCAATCATCCGTATTCTTGCACAATCAACAATGGATTTGTTTCTTCTTTTAGCAATCTCATTTTCCTGTGGTGTTCCTGGTGCAGAAACTTGTCTTTTAACTAATTCCATTCTCATTGCAAAAGTTAGTGAATTCATCAGAAAACAATTCTCCTCCTCTATATGATCTTAAGCATTTTAGTTCCTTACCACTTTGTTTTTCTACAGTAGCCTTATACCATTTAAACATCTTGAATGCTTTTGATTTTTCTTTTAAGAACATCACCGTCATCATTCTAGAATAATCATCTACAAATAGAATGAAGTATCTATCACTATAGTAGCTCTTAGTTCTCATGGGTCCACATAGATCAGTATGGACTAATTCCAGAATAGCATTATATGTATGGGTTTTTATCTTGAAACTAGACTTTTTCATTTACCTTTTTGACAATTTTTACACATGATATGGTCGGGCTTTGACATGCTCGGTAAGCCTCTTACTTTCCTTTTATTTCTCATCTTAATCATGTTGTCAAAATTCACATGACATAGTCTCTTATGCCATAACCATATGTCTTCATTTCTAGCCATTAAACAAGTGGTGTTAATATCATCAAGATAGAATACATTACCTTTTGTCTATTCACTAGTTCCGATCAACCTTCTTGATTCATCAAAGATCTTTGCATTTTTGTTCTCAAATGCAACTCCATGACCTGTGTTATTCAGCTATGAAACACTCAATAGATTATATTCAAGTCATTTTACCCAATATATATTTTCACATCTAATCATATTATTTAACATTATGGTTCCTTTACCTTTAACCGAACAAGGTGAGTCATTGCCCATTCTTATTGATCCACCATTATAATACTCAAAAGTTTCAAACTTTTCTTTATCACCGATCATGTGGTGAGTGCAGCCACTATTTATAATCCAGATATCATTCTTACTAACCTTAGATATGAGTGTATTCTCAACATACCTTTCCTCTTCATCTATATCATCCTTCATGGCAAAAAATACCATCTCAATATCTTGATCAAATTCGGTGTCAATATCTCCAGTTTTGTTCTTAGCCAGGTAACAAGCTTTCCTTCCTTTGTCCTTGTAGTTTCGGGTATCTCTTATGTCATATTGTCAGTTGCTTCAGTAATCTCTATTATCACTTCTGTCAAACTTCTTTTCATATGATCTGTCACTGTTTTTGTCTTCTTTTCCTTTGTTAGGACATCTAGCAACAAGTGTCCAGTCTCTTTACAATTAAAACATACAAGTGGTAATTTACCTTTGTATCTACCTTTGCCTCTCTGCAAACTTCTAGCCATTAGTGCTTCAATCTCATCAAGTTCTTGGTCATCGGTATCACTTTCACTAGCAATCCTCATAGTGTGTTTATGACTTGACTTACTTATTTTTAAAGAAGATTTGAATGTAGACTCAATAGATGGTAAGACACTATTGTCAAAGTTATTCATCTCAAATGAAATAAGTATACCAACCAAACTGTATAGAGTGACATTAATATTTTCTACTACTCTCATTTCTTTTATAGAAGATACTCTAATAGCATATACATGCAGTAAGGTTCTTAGGATTTTACTTACCACTGTTTCTTCTTCAAGTACACCTCTAACTCCTCAGATAGCATTGACTACCTCTTTGATTTTGCAACTATACTAAGTGATATTTTCTCCTTCTCTCATTCTTCGATCATAAAATTTACCTCTTAGGCTTTCTGCCTTAGCTCTTAGTACATTAGCATATCCTCCATGTACCAGCTTCAATTTTTCCCACACTTTCTTTGCAGAGGTGCAGGTTTTGACATCTTCAAATTCAACATCAGAGAGTGAGGAAGCAAGTTCTATCATCATAGAATTGTGCTCATGATTTTCTCTCAATTTATCAAGTGTGTGAGGTCCTGTAGGCAACACATATTCAGTATCAGAGTATGGAGTAACATCATTTCCAATACCTTATAGGTGGAGTCTTATCCTTGTTGGAAATAATGGGAAGTGTACTAAGAGGGGAGAGAGGAATCCTCTAAAACTTTTTGTTAATTAACCTTTGTCCTTATGTAATCAAATCTTTGTTTTACCGATCATATATGTTGTTCTTTCTTTATGCATGTGATATCAATTCATAATCTTAATTGTATGTAGACATTCATATAAATATTCATGAAAGTAATTGACACATAACACAAGATATGGTAATGCAGAAAACCCCTGTTAGAAGGTCAAAAATGCGGTGGGGATGGCACCCACAAAAACTTCACTATCTATAGATTGGAAGGGGCCGGTTAAGGCTTATAATTTGATCACTTCTAATTATCTACCCTATTAGGAGTATTATGTGGAGACTGGTTAAGGTCTACTCTGTTAAGAGCTTTAACAACATTGTTTAGTGTGCGCTCGGTTAAGAGATTTATAATAGGATTGTTAAATCCACCTTTCTTGAAAGGATTTCTTCTATTTTCTACACTTGTTAGAATGCAGACAAAAATACTCATTTAGATGAGTGTGTGCAATCTACAATTGATGATTACAGATCCATTCAAGATTACATGTATAAATGTATCACCTAATGTGATTTATTAATACCTTTGTTGCTCGGTAGCCTTGGTTCTTGGTTCTTGATAACCAAATTCATCTTTTGTTGTTCTGCTTCTTGAAACTCTCAGTCTGATCTATATATGTGATTGTAGGCTACATTCATCCTCTCATCCATCTCAAATGAATGATTACAACATCTATTTATAACATAGATTTACCTAACTAAGTTTCATGTATTACAAAACTAACTCTATGATCAAAGGTTTACAACTTGACCTTGATCTCCTAGTTATCATGTATTTAATCAGTTAGACTGATTAAAACAATTACAATAATGTTTCTTGTTCCTCAAGAAATAGATTTAAAACAAATCAAAACTCTATAAATAGAATATAGTTGTTTTGTTTGACATAGAAGTCAGATCCACTTTTCTTAGGATATAACTAACTTTCGGTGTCTGATGCTCAGTTTGCTCTGAAATTAGTTTGACTATCTTTCGGTGTTCCTTGGTTGAACTGTCTATTGGGTTCCTCTCTTATCTTTTCTCTTGGTTTTCTTTGTATTCTGCTCGTCAGGTTCCATTGTTGGTTTACTCCTGTCGGGTTCCACTTTATCATGTTTGGGTTGCATTTTCGGTTTACACTTCAAAAATTGTGTCGTCGGGTTTCTCCTTGCTTAGCACTTTCAGTCTAAACTGAAAACCTGATTTTTGGTGTAGTGTAACCGATAGTTTATAAACACCAGTTTTCTCTTTGCATACTAATGGAAAACAATTGTCATCAATCTCCCCCTTTGACATTAGTATAAAAAACTGATATGTGCAAAATACTAACAAAGTTTATAGTATGTACACCATGTATTTTACTTAGTCATTTTATGACTCTCCCTGTGCATATGCAGGTATAGTATAGTATATGTGTATGTACACTTTGTCTTTATACTATATCTTCCTTTTCCCTTTGTGCTATATTTTCCTTTTCCCCTTTTTTCTTTTTGTACATATCATTTCCCTTTTCCCCCTTTTTTGATAGTAAGGGCAAAGGTGTATACCTATAGCTTATAAAAAATATGAGAGTGAGAGGTCTTCATTTCCTCCATCATCTTCTCCTGTTTCTCCTTTAAATGCTCAAGATCCATATTCTCTAATGTGATCCTTGCATGCATGTCAGAGATGTTGTCTTCTAAAGACATCTCAGGGGTGGAAATGAGTTGCCTTGCTAAACTTATGTGTTGTTGTAGAAGTGTGAGGTTCGGTAATTGTTGAGACTGTATCTCGGTAACCTCTTCTCTGAATTATGATTCTTCTTCCCAAAGTTTTTTCTTAACCATTTGATTTCAATGATCTTCTCATAATGCAAATTAATTTCATTTCCTGTTAGAATAACTGAGAGGGGGGGGGGGGGGGGTGAAACAATGGNGGTTGAATCAATGGCCTCAATAATTAATCCTTAAATCAACCCAAAAACTTATTACCATATTTATAAGCCTCTAGTTATATTTAGTCCTACAAGATGATTGCCTTGAAATAATTATATCAATTTACTACTTGTCGGAATGCTTTGTAAAACCTTCTACTGTATGTTTATCGATAAGCAGTCTTTCTATTTACCGAAACACAGTAAATAACTAGTGTATACCGATCAATCCAGATTTACTTATGTGAAATGCAAAATAGTAAAGTAATGACTCATAAACACATGACACATGGATTTTTAACGTGGAAACCATGTTAAGGGAAAAACCACTGGGACTGGTAACCCAAATTTTCACTCTTCTAAAGTGAGCTCGATGAAGAGCCAACCCTGTTAAAGGTTACAAACACACTGTTAGGTGTGACCTTGTAAGAGGATTTAAATGAATAGTTTGTCACTTAGTATCTAGCATCTAATGCTAAAATCCTTGATCAAACACTCTCTCTGCATGTCAATAGGTATCAGGCATATCCAATGCTACTTTTTATGATCAAACTTTTTGATGCTCCTTGGAATGTATCTCAATTAGAAAATATTTTTAAGTCCTACTCGATTAAGAGACTTGATGCTTCAATGGTTAAACTGAAATAGTAAATTGATTTGTTTACATATACAACTTGAATTGCATATTTTTAGATATATTGTAAGTGCATTACCTTTCTAATCAATGTTATCAATTCATACCTTTACTCCACACTGTTCTGCTCTATGCTGATGTATCACTATTCCTCAATGTTTATAAAATTTATCTCTTTCCTCAGCTTGATTGATCAGGTCTGAATGAAGACTTTCTTCTCCTTCAGAATCTCTTTAGCATATATTCTCTTGTCACTCCCCTTATTCATATTGAATAAGCTTATCTCTTATATAGACATGATTTCACCATATCTTGGCTTTCTTGATCTTGGCGTGATCCACAATTCTCACCAATTAGATTTAAAGAAAAACTCCAGTTTTATCTCGTAGAGATCTTCTTGCCAACTGGACAAAGAAGCTTTAAATACTTTACTTATTTATGGCTTTAGCTTGTCAATTAAAACAATGATAAGTACCAGTTAAGTCTATATTTATCTCTTGACAGCTAAACATTTTGTCATTTCTGAACTCTTTGTCATGTTGGTCAATACTTTAGTTAGTCATCAGTGACAACTAACTGTTTGGACGGTGCGAATTCAGTTGTCTTTGGGATCTCCGTTCGTTGGGAAACACTGTAATTCTGTCTGTCAGGTTACACTTGTGCTTTTTCTTGCCGGGTAACACTGTGAATTTTCTCGTCGGTAATGCTGTGCTTTTTCTTGTCAGGTAACACTGTGAATTTTTCTCTTGTTGATTTACTCTGTCCATTGGTGTGCACTCCGTCAGTGTATACAGTCACTTCGTGAATACTTAACTTTTATGCATTACTGATAGCATAACCTTTGATTCATTGGTTCTTTGAAGTCTTTAGCAATATGTACATGACCATACAAATTATATCAAGTTGACATCAATGAAAATACAATACATTAACTGATTTAATGTCTTGCATTAACATTCTATGTCTTGGTGATCATAAATTTAACATCTTCAAACATTTAATTAGTTATAGTTCATCAATCTCTCCCTTTGGCATTGATGGAAACACACTAAATTATCACACTATATTATCACTAATATAATATGAAATATAATAGTTGAAGTTCATCAAACTACCAATCTTATGTACTATAACTGATACAAATATCTGGTCCTCGGTAAGCTCACATAGCTTAGATTTGATTCTTGTAGCTCTTTTTCTGTCTTCAATCCCTTCACTAGATATATGTAGAATATTTCTTCTTCTGATGTGATGTGTTCTCTTCTTGTGTCAAACTCTCTCCCTTTGACTGTTCTTTTATTTTGATGTCTCTTTTCTCTCTTGTTAGCAATCTCTCCCTTTGTATGTATGTACTCTCCCTTTCTGGTTACATCTCTCACTTTGGATAATGTGATGGATATAATCTCTCCCTTTGACAAAAATGCCAATTTTTTTTTACAGTAGTTCCAAACAACCCTTTCTATCCATAATATACTCCTTGAATTTCCCAATCCATCAGTGATACAACAATTTGATGCTTGATGTAGATAAATACGTTACTGTATATAGATGTATCTTTGAAGTCCATCTCTTTTATTTCATCAACATGAATGATATTCTAATAATATGTAGGCTGATGCAACCTTCTAGTCATCTTACTGACCAGTAGACAAGGGTCTGACCCCTAGTCTCTTTCTCAAGTACTCAAATGTATCCTTGGGCAGTGGTTTGGTGAAGATATCAGCTAATTGTTCCTTTGATTGCACATACTCAAGTATCACCTCCTTTGCTTGAACTTGTTCTCTCAAATAATGATACTTGATAGCAATATGCTTTGTTTTAGCATGCATGACTAGATTCTTGGAAATGTTTATTGCACTGGTATTATCACAATAGATAATTATTGGTTCAAGAATTTTCATATGCATACCTTCCAGTAACTGTTTGATCCATGCAATATTTGAGAAATTTGCAGTAGCATCTACATACTCTACTTCTACAGTAGATTGAGAGATGAATCCTTGCTTCTTACTGATCCATGTGACAAGTCTATCATCCATAAAGAATGCTCCTCCAGTTGTGCTCTTTCGGTCATCAATGTTTCTAGCCCAATCAGAGTTGGTAAAGACCTTAAGTTTAAATTTTCCTTCTCTTCTATACCATAAGACACAGTCATCGGTATTCTTCAGATATCTTAGGATTCTTTTCACAATATTCATATGTGATTCCCTTGGATTAGCGAAAAATCTTACAACTATTCCTACTGCATGTGCAATATCTGGTCTAGTATGTACAACATATATGAGTTTTCCAATCATTTATCTGTACAAAGTCTGATTTACCTCATGTGACTTGTCCTCCTTTTTCATTTTACATCCATTTTCCATCGGTGTTCCAACTGGCTTGGAATCTTCCATCTTGAATATTTTTAGCACTTCCTTGATGTATTTGGATTGTGTAATGAAAATACCTTCATCTTGTTGCATGATCTGGAGACCAAGAAAGAACTTGATCTCTCCAAACATAGACATATCAAACCCTTTACTCATTTCATTTACAAATGATTTGCATATCATATCATTGCCACCAAATATGATGTCATCAACAAATATTTCAACAATCACAATGTTAGCATCAATATCTTCCTTCAAATAAAGATTACCATTTTCACTAGTTCTTACAAATCCAATACTTATGAGATATGAATGAAGTATTTCATACCAGGCTCTTGGTGCTTGTTTCAATCCATACAAGGCTTTGTGTAGTCTACATACCATGTTCCTCTTGTCCGGATCAAAAAATCCTTCTAGTTTCTCAACTTATACCTCTTCCTCAAGTATTCCATTTAGGAATGCAGACTTGACATCCATTCGGTATACCTTAAAACCTTTGAATGCAGCACAATAAAGTAATATTCTCACTCCTTCTATCCTAGCAATGAGTGCAAAGGTTTCTCCATAGTCAATCCCTTCTTCTTGTGCATACCCCTTTCATACTAGTCTTGCTTTGTTTCTGGTGACTTCTCCATTCTCATTAAGCTTATTTCTGAATATCCATTTTGTATCGATGACATTCTTGTCATCTGGTCTTGGTACAAGTGTCCATGTATTTTTTTTATCAATCTTCTTAATATCTTCATTATGGCACTAATCCATTCTTCATTATCAAGTGCAGCATTGACAGATTTTGGCTCAAAATCACAAATTAGACATCTTGTGTTTAGAGACTTACTTCTGGTTCTCATACCAGCCTTCTTATCTCCAATGATCTGGTTCTGTGGATGGTTCCTTCTGACATATATAGAAAGTATAAGTTCAATTCTTTGTCTATCATCTTGATCATCATTTTGTCCTTCATTGTGATCTCCATCGCTTGGTACATCATCTTGAGCAATATCCTAATTTTTGGTATTTGTAGCCTGATGGTCGAGTGCAATATTCTGTTGCTCGGGAGCTATACATTGTTTCTCGGTTAGATTGTCAGGTTCTTCATTGTAAACAAACATATTTTAGTCCTCTATTTCTTTTGTGCTTTCTTTTTCATTCTTCTCTGCAAATTCATCTATCTTTATATTTACACTTTCAACAATTTTGTTAGAGGCTTTATTGAAACATTTATAAGCCTTTCTCTTGGTGGAATACCCTAGGAAGATACCTTCATCACTTTTGGAGTCAATATTTCCATTTATATCATCTTTGAAGATATAACATTGACTACCAAATATTTTGAAGTAACTTACATTGGGTGTGTAACCATACCATAGCTCATAGGGTGTCTTCTTGGTGTCTTTCTTCAATTGTATTCTATTCAATGTGTAAACAACAATAATGATAGCTTCCCTCTAGAATATTTGGGTGATGCCTTTCTCTATCATCAGTGTCCTTGCACAATCAACTATGGATCTATTCATTCTTTCAGCAATTCCATTTTGCTGTGGTGTTCTCGGTGCAGAGACCTATCTTTTGATTCCATGCTCATTGAAAAAGTTAGTGAATTCATTAGAAATAAATTCCCCTCCTCTATCCGACCTTAAGAATTTCAATTCCTTACCACTTTATTTATCTACCATTTCTTTGTACCATTTAAACATCTTAAATGCTTCTGATTTATCGTTTAGAAACATAACTGTCATCATTCTAGAGTAATCATCAACAAAGAGAATTAAATATCTATCACCATAGTAACTCTTTGTCCTCATGGGTCCACATAGATCAATATGGACTAATTCTAGAATGGCATCAAATGTATGGGTTTTTCTTTTGAAACTAGAATTTGCCATCTTACCTTTTTGATAATTTGTGCACATGATATTGTCGGGCTTAGTCATCATCGGTAAGCCTCTTACATTTCTATTTTTTCTTATCTTTATCATGTTGTCAAAATTTACATGGCACAATATTTTATGCCACAACCATATATCTTCGTTTCTAGCCATTAAGCAAGTGGTGTTGGTATCATTCAGATAGAGTAAGTTACCTTTTGTCTGCTCACCGATACCAATCAACCTTCCTAATTCATTGAAGATATTTGCCTTCTTATTTTCAAATGCTACTCTGTGAGATGAATTATTTAGCTGAGAAACACTCAATAGATTATAATTCAATCCTTTCACCCAATAAGAATTTTCACATTTTATCAGGTTATTCAACATTATAGTTCCTTTACCTTCAACTAGACAAGGTGTATCATTACCCATTCTTACTCAACCACCATTATAGTATTCAAAAGTATCAAACTTTTGTTTGTCACCGGTCATATGGTGAGTGCAGCCACTATCTATGATCCACACATCATTTTTACTAACTTTAGATATGAGTGCAATTTCTACATACCTTTCTTCATCTTCATCTGAATCATCTTTTACTGCCACAAACACCATCTTTATGTCTTAATCAGAGTTGGTGTCAGTATTTTCATCTTTGCATGTAGCTAGGTAACTGGCCTTCCTTCCTTTGTCCTTTTAGTCTCGAGTATCTCTTCTTTCTGATTATTGGTAGCTTCTATAATCTTGTTTATCACCTCTGTCAGACTTCTTTTCAAAAGATCTGTCATTACTTTTGTCATCTTTTCTCCTATGAGGACATCTTGCAACAAAGCGTCCAATCTCTTTACAATTAACACATATAAGTGGTAATTTACCTTTGCCTCTCTGCATTCTTTTAGCCATAAGTTCTTCAACTTCATCAAGATCTTCTTCTTCACTTTCACTATCACTATCTTTTCTCATAGTGTGTTTATGCCTTGATTTACTTATTCTCAAAGAAGATTTGAATGCAGACTCTATGTTTGGTAAGACACTATTATCAAAGTTATTCATCTCAAATGAAATCAGTCTTTCAATCAAACTATCTAGAGTAACATTGTTATTTGCTACTACTCTCATTTCTTGTACGACAGATACTCTAATAGCATAAGTAGGTAGTAAGGTTGTTAGAATTTCACTTACAACTGTATCTTCATCTAGTACACCTCCAAATCCTTGGATAGAATTGAGTACCTCTTTGATTCTTGTGTTGTAGTGTGTGATGTTTTCACCTTGTTTCATTCTTAGATCATCAAACTTTCCTCTAAGGCTTTCGTCCTTGGATCTTAGAACATTTTTTTCACCACCATGTACAAGCTTCAATTTATCCCACATCTACTTTGCAGTTGTGCATGCATTGACATCTTCAAATTCAACATCAGAGAGTGAGGAAGAAAGCTCTATTATCACGCAGTCATGCTCATGCTTCTCTCTCATTTGTTCAACTGTGAGTGCTCCCGTGGGCAACACATATTCTGTATCTAAGTATTGAGTAACATCATTTCCAATACTTGATAAGTGGAGTCTTATCTTTCTTTGCCATGAAGAAAAGTTGTCTTTGTTCAACTTGGGCACATCTCGTTTGTTCATCTTGTGGTCTTAGCTTGAGCTATTAAACTCCCTTTCTAAGCACACAAGATTTGATACCAATTATTAGAATAACTGAGAGCGGGGGGGTGAATCAATGGCCTAAAAAATTAATCCTTAAATCAACCCAAAAATTTATTACCACATTTATAAGCCTCTAGTTATATTTAGTCTTACAAGATGATTGCCTTGAAATAATTATATCAAATTACTACTTGTTGGAATGCTTTGTAAAACCTTCTACTATATGTTTACAGATAAGCAGTCTTTCTATTTACCGAAACATAGTAAATAACTAGTGTATACTGGTCAATCCGAATTTACTTATGTGAAATGAAAAATAGTAAAGTAATGACTCATAAACACATGACACATGAATTTTTAACGTGGAAACCTTGTTAAGGGAAAAACCACTGGGACCGTAGCCCAAATTTTTACTCTTCTAAAGTGAGCTCGGTGAAGAGCCAACTTTGTTAAAGGTTACAAACACACTGTTAGGTGTGACCTTGTTAGAGGATTTAAATGAATTATTTTTCAATTAGTATCTGGCATCTAATGCTAACATCCTTGATCAAACACTCTCTTGGCATGTCAATAGGTATCAGGCATATCCAATGCTACTTTGTATGATCAAACTTTTTGATACTCCTTGGAATGTATCTCACTTAGAAAATACTTTTAAGTCCTACTCAATTAAGAGACTTGATGCTTCAATGGTTAAACTGAAATAGTAAATTGATCTGTTCACATATATAACTTGAATTATATATTTTTAGATCTATTGTAAGTGCATTACATTTCTAATCAATGTTATCAATTCAATACCTTTGCTCCACACTATTCTGCTCTGTGATGATGTATCACTGTTCCTCGATGTCTATAGAATTTATCTCTTTCCTCAGTTTGATTGATCAGGTCTGAATGAAGACTTTCTTCTCCTTCAGAACCTCTTCAACATCTACTCTCTTATCACTCCCCTTATTCATATTGAATAATCTTGTCTCTTATATAGACATATTTCACCATTTCTTGGCTTTCTTGATCTTGGCATGATCCACAATTCTCACCAATTAGATTTAAAGAAAAACTCTAGTTTTATCTGGTAGAGATCTTCTTGCCAACTGGACAAAGCATCTTTAAATTCTTTACTTATTTATGTCTTTATCTTATCGATTAAAACAATGATAAGTACCATTTAAGTCTATTTTTAGCTCTTGATAACTAAGCATTTTGTCATTTTTGAACTCCTTGATCTATCAATCAATACTTCAGTTAGTCATCGGTGACAACTAACTGTTCTGTCAGTGTGACTTTAGTTGTCTTTGGGATCTTTTTCTGTTGGGCAACATTGTAATTCTATCTGTCGGGATACACTTGTGCTTTTTCTCATCGGGTAACACTGTGACTTTGCTCATCAGTAATGCTGTACTTTTTCTCATCGGGTAACACTATGACTTTTTCTCTTGTTGATTTACTCTATCCATCGGTGTGCACTCCATCAGTGTATATAGTCACTTTGTGAATACTTAAATTTTATGCATTATTGATAGCATAGCCTTTGATTCATTGGTTATCTGAAGTCTTTAGCAATATGTACATGACCATACATATTATGTCAAGTTGACATCAATGAAAATACAATACATTAACTTAATGTCTTACATTAAATTTCTGTGTCTTGGTGATCATCAACTTAACATCTTCAAACATTTATTTAGTTATAGTTCATCATTTCCATCTGTGGTTAGACCTTGAGCACTTGCATTTAGATCAGAATTGATCTTTGCAATCTTGTCATTGTTATCCTTTGTGAATTTCTCTAAAGTGCATAACTTCTGGATAAAGGAAAAAACTTCAGCAATGATTGGATCTAATTCATTTGATAATTCTAAAATCTTTACCTTATTTTATGCCACTTCTTGGATAATATTTTCTGTCAATTTATATTGGAACTTTTGTTCTGCTCGTTCATCAATCATCTTTTCTGCATCTACATTCTATGTTGTGATGGCGTCGGTAAGAATGACAAGTTGATCCAGAATGGGGTATTGTGATCAACATCAATGTCGTGAACTATCTGGCTTAAGATATCCCTTGTGTTCTCCAATACTAAGGATTCTTGGTGTTTCTTTTTAAGATTCTCTTGCAAAGATTTCCTTTGAAAGATTTCTCCATTTTCTTGGAGTGATTCAAAATCTAAAGTAGTTGGATAACACTTAGGTATTTCAATGATCTCATTAAGTGTGACTTCCAACTTCTTTTTCTTGGTCTTCTTCTTTTTCTTCACTGATGCACCTGTATGTAAAACCATAGCCAAATTCTCTTCTTGGTCTGATGTGCTAGAGGAAGGCTTTTGTGGAGTTGTACCTTTGTCTTGCAGCTCGGTATTTTCTTATCAATTTTATGAGGAAGTATCCTTATCAACCTTTGGTGTTTCTGTAGCATCTCCTTTAGTGTTCTTAGGAGTGGTATCAACTATCTTATCTTGTTCACCTTTCTCTATTTGCACCTCATTTGCATCTTTCATTTGTGCATCTTTTTATGTTTGTTCTCCATCTATTTGTTTGAGATCTTCACCTGTTACATTTTTATCTCCTCCGATAAAATTCTGGTCATCATCCGTGTCTTTCTTTTCTCCTTCTCCTACATCCATAGGTATTCTTATATCAGGCTCGAGGGTCTTCTCCTTCTGTGCGATTATATTGATTTCTTGAATCGATAATAGCATTTGGCCCGGTATGTGTACTTGTGCAACATCAACAGATGTATCTTGATCCTTAGGTTGATCAGATGTAATAGTAATATCTTCATCTCTCTTTACCTCATTTGTAGGATCAATGGTGATGTCAATAATGGTATTATCTATACTATTATTTGGCCATGTTTCATCAGAAACATCCATATCCTTGTTTCCTATTGTGTTCAATTCTTCTTTGTCCAATTCTACTGTTGTGACATCCTCTGTGTCATTTATCAGTATGTGCTCTGGGCTAGGTTTAGCCAAAGAGTTATCATTGTGTGGCTCATTTGTGAGAGGTAATTTTCTCTTAGGGCTTGCCTCCTCAGTAGGTCTATTGAGTATTTTACTCCAAATTTTGTTACTATCCTTCTCTAGCTCTATAAGCTTGCCCTTTATAATCTTGTAAGCTCTCATATTGGGTGAGAACTCCTTTCCATGTTTCTTCATCATCTCCTCAATCTCCTTCATTTTAGAGTCAGGAGGCATAAGAGAGACTAGGACTCTTTCCCTTATCTCCTTCTCATTCTTCAATGCATAAGTCCATTTGGCATATATTCTTTCATATAGCTCTTTTGGAATTTTGTTGTGAAATTGTATTGGTATATATTTAAATATACTCATCATAGTGATAATTGCCTCCTCAATCTTGATCTGGTCCACAGGGTCCAGACTTAGCCATTTTTGATCTTGGACTCAGTAATTGATCCTGATTTAATCATTGATTTACATATTTCATCGATGGTTTTAGGAATCTTATTCTTTTCCTTTAGGACAGACTCATCCTATTCGGTGTCCTCTATGTCTTCCCTAGTTCTTAGGAACTTTCTTCTTTTTGTTGGTCCCCTTTTCTATGTTGGAGGTTTCCTCTTATATGTCCTTACTTGAACTTTCTTTATCGGTGAAGGAATTGTATCCTTTGCTGTCTGACTCTTGGTCCTAGATGCAGTAGTGGTCCTAGGTTTCTTTACATGTGGAGGTAGTGGTGTATCTGAATTTGTGATTCTGAGCCACTCTCCTTCTCAGCTTCACCGACGGGTGACTGACCCTTGGTTTCTTTTGTCTTTTTAGTTTATTCTTCTGTTACCGACAACCTTTTCTTCAAATTCTTAACCATCTTGTCTTTCTTCCTATCAATCTTCTTCAAAACTAAGCCAGTTTTAATCATTTCTTTGGCTTCTTCATAAGTTCCAAACTTAGGTGGTGTTTTGTGTAATGGCTCATTTATCAATGCCTCAATTGCATTAGATGCTTGATCTATGTTTACCTCATATTCAAGTGGAGATAACCATGCTGTTCTTGGTACATCTATCTTGATGTATGTATAGTCAGTGTCTACCATAAAACATATGTTAGTTTTGAACTTTTTAATTAACTATTCTGGTATCCTTACTCTCTTATGCATTCTATCTTTAAATCTAGCAAAGTACTCATCCATGACTGACTCAAAGTTATCTCCTAGTGATTTGATGAACTCACTAATCTGTATGGTCACTGGTCTTATAGTGTCCCATTACACATTCCCTATAGATGGGAAAGATTCTTGGAAATAGAAAAATATACACATTATCAAAGAACCAAAGTTACATGAATTTGACTTTGCATTTCTTATTTTCTTCATGTTCTCTTCTAATTGTCTGAGTAGTAGTTATAACATATCCAACTACAGTCCCTTATTGACAATCTTGTAGGCTGTATCCACTGCTTCAGATGCAATGTTGTTCATCCTGCTAGCCTGAAAGAACTTGTATCCTAAGACACATTCTCCAAATTTTAGTTCATTATCATTGATGGTGGATAATTGTAGTCCTCTTCCATCCTATGTAGCTCTTGTATTTGTAACCACCTAGATTTGGTATGCTTTGACCATAGACCCTATTTTCCCTAAGTCTAATCATACCCCTAATTATGCCCAGGAAACTCTTCAATCGACTGGCATAATTCATTCAAATCAGATTTAATCTCCTAAAGTGATCAAATCACTAAATTAATTACTTCTAGCCAAAATCAAATAATCAATCAAATATATGGCTAAAATGATTAATTTACTAGGAATTAAATAAATCCTAAATCAATTGCTCACTTGCAAAAGGAACCAATCCTGTAGCCTAATTACTTTAATTAAATTGGCTATAGTCTTATTAATTATTAAAAAGCAATTAAAAGCTTAAATAATTAATATTCCTATTTTTTAATGAATTAAATAAGTTTTATTCATTTCATTAATATTCCTCTAAACCCCTAACCTAACCCACTTCAATGACTTTGACTCTGGGTGTGAACCTATCCCAACCCATTCACCCTTGCTAAATCTAATTCTAATCCTAATTCTATCCTAACCCACCTCCTAATGTTGTCACATTCAATTAAGGAGTGATTAAGGACTCAACCCACTTGAGAAAGTAAAAAAATCTCAAGATTCCTTTCCTCAAGTCCACCTTCTCAAGCTTGACTTGTACCCCTACCCATGCCTCTTAATTGCTCACATTTAATGCATTTGCCTCCACCATGCTTCATTAATTCCTAAGGCATTAATGCCTCTTACACTTCATTAATGATTTTTTCAACTCCATTAATGAACCTTGTGCCCCTCTCTCTCCTCATTTCTTCTATAAATAGAAGGGGTTTTTGAGCACAAATAAGCCCAAAATTTAGATTGAAAATTCATTGTTATGTTGTTAAGATTTAGATAGTTTCATTTTTACTTCATAGTTTCATTATCATGCATGGTTATAATGTTCATTTTTAGAGATAATATGCATGCTTAATAGTTAAATAGTTTGTTTTAACTCAAATCTTTCATGCTAAGTCATATATGTCACTGATAGTAGCATAATATGAGGGCTGTTATGTCACTTATCATACTCTTCTTAGTTAGAAAGCAATAGGTCGATTTTAGTGTTTTATATGCTCTTCTAACCCTGTTTTCTACTAACGTAATGATCTATTGAAGTGTTGTGTCGCAGGTAACAGGTGCAATATTTTACACAGATTTTTGGCGCCCATCATGGGGCTCGATTTCAGATTTGGCCTCATTTTAACCCTATTTTTCATTAATCTATCCTCATAGTTTTCAGGTCCAGAGTCATTTCTAGTCATTCTGGCTCGCATCTAGGATACGCTATCGCACAACAGAAATCTAGGCTTGCATCCGGGATTTCCCAGATCATTTTCAGTATAGGATCACATCTGGTGAATACACTATCACATCTGGTAACACAAGGTCGTATCTATTTTTCTATGTCGTATACTGCATTTCTAGGATTGCATCTGGTAGAGATTTTTGTGCACTTAATTTTCTAACCTCTAACGCTTAACCAATTGTGTTTTTGGCATTTTGGCAGCCTAACTAGTGATTACAGGTCTCGGATAAAGAGTTGGTAGACAATAATAATTAGGTGTGTGGTTGTAGGGATTTCAATTGATTTCACATACTAACCCCTTTTTCAAAAGTTTCCACACTTAAATACCATTTTCTCAAACATATCTTAAAACAACTAGATTACTATGCTCTTTTCCTTTTAAAGGAAAATCAGACATTGTTTTAAACACTTGTGAAGAATCTAGGGGTAAATGAACAAGGAAACTCACATTGTTTAATTCATTTGGAAATATAAATTGAACTCAAAGCATTTAACATTGTGGGATAAATGAACAAGTACATCATTTAATTCATTTGGAAATAGAAATTGAACAACTCAAAGCATTTAACATTGTGGGCTAATTGAACAAACTCATTTTCTAAATTTTGGAATCAGAAACTAAACAAGAAAACCATTTAAATATTGCTGGAATTGAACAACACAAATTTACTTTCAAGCACTCCATTTTCCCTAAAATAGGAACATCTTAAATCGAGCACAACATTGCTTGAGGGAACGAACTGTTTGAATGACTTTGTTTTGGGAGGAAACGACATGGATTAGGATAGTATGCTCTTCTTCTTCGGAGGAATAAAAAATCTAGATGTCCTACGCTTGCCAATCCTTTGTACACTTATTTAATAGTAGAGGGCCTGTCGGTTGAGAAAAAAATCTCCCGGGAATGACCCAAGTGAGGACAGGTTTTACGCCAATCCTTACAACTCACTATAAATAGTTTCTTCCTCGTAGGCTAAAGCCTCGGAAGATGGAATCAGTTTTGTTCTTGGAATTTTGACATCATTCATTGAACATGCTTGGGTATGTGTAGAGCAGAGCCACTTGAATCTTGCTTGTGAGACTACACATATTTAAGTACTCATAGGGCTATACGCCTCAATCTTGCCTTGTGCAATTCTATGAGGGACGGTTTCGAATGGATTGCCCAATCATAGACAACATTCAAACTAAAAGAATTCCTGATTCACCCCCAAAAGGGTGATAATCCTTGTGCAAGGAAAAAATTAATTGCCCCAAGACACTCATCATATCGTGCCCTCACTTGCGTTTGGATTTTGCTAATACAACATCATGATTGGAGCCATTGCGTGCTTGGTGATGGCTATATTCTGATTAACATTTGAGTGTGTATCAAAGTCAACAAGCAAGGATTTTCATCCTCCACCTAGAAAATAGGGCATAAAGATGTGTTTGTTCACCTTTTAACAATACAACAATGCTTGACGTAACTGAAAGATCACTAATAAGATAACATTTTCAAACAAGCAACAAATTTCAATCCCGGGTCTACACATGTGTTTTTCACCCACTGACAGGTCTTAGAATGCAATCTGCAAATAGATGAATTTCACGCACTTCCAAGACAAATTTTTCAAAACTAACCAAATCTAACAGAGACATTAGAAAATTGCATCCTAGATTTCTTGGCTCATTTTTGGTATCATGGCTCACATCTAGTCAACACATCATTGCATCTAGGGTTCCATCTCGCATCTAGGGTCATTTGTAGCTCGCATCCTATATTTCGTGGCTCACATCTGGGAGCTCGCATCTAGGATAGTGGGCACATGCAAAATAGTTTCTCAAGAAAACTCAGTTGATTCGGTACCCTTTTGGCTCTATAGTCTGACCCTGTTGTCTTTTCTGGTCTCCCTGTCACTATGTTGAAATACTTTTTCAAATGCCTACCTTGCATGTCTGGTCAGTTTTTGGTTATCCTTCTCAATACGTGTGGTCTATCCAATTTTTACAACTTGGTTCCCAGATCACTATCAGGGCATTCTAACCCTCTGATGCTGGAATCATTTACCTCCACAAAAATACAAATGATACTTCCACCTAGACACACTCACTTGAATGATTTGAGATACTACCTAACACTCTCAGGAAACTTTGATGAAGTTGAGGTACAACCACATGGTTAACACAAGATAAAACAAGTACATGTCTAAAGGATTGAAAGTACCTACTAAATCACCACATTTTCAAGGAGAAACATCTCTCAGTTCCCTACTCGATCTAGACTCTTTGGAAATGGACAGGTCCACTCAGGGATGAAGTGAGGCTTTTGATGAATATGACAATAGAAAAAACCAAAAGCATGTAGATATCGATGAAGATGAAGAACCCACATTTGAACGTCCTCCAAATGAATCAGACAGTGAGGGGGACATCCCTGAAGGTGAGTACAATAAACTCAAACAAAGAAAGAGGTTCCAAATGATACTGGAAAGGATGATTGACGAGGATAAAGAGAAATACTTTCTTCATTTAGCATCCACCGGTGTAAAATTACCCAAGGATTATGATGTGGAACAACTAAATGAAAAGGAGGTACCAACTCCTATTTCTATTCTCTCCAAACAACTTACCTTAATGCAAATAGAACTTGCGAATCTCAAGCAAGAGAAGGCTAAACCCACAACAAAGTAGTACTCTATTGACTCCATTTGTCCATTTCCTTTCGACAAGAGTATCACTATGGTTCCATTCCCTCCCAACGTGGCACGACCAAAATATGACAAGTATACAAGAGAGATTGATCCACATGACTATGTTCGAGAGTTTTGTGCTCTTAGCATAGATTACATGCATGAACCCACTTACCTCATGCGATTGTTTCCTGGAAGTCTAGGAGGCAACGCCATGGAATGGTTCTCAAAACTTACACCCAAGGTCAAAACTTTTGAGGAGTTAATACAACAGTTTATCCAATGCTACTCCTATAATATCCAGCATGACGTGACTATGATGGATCTATGCAACACTAAAAAGAAGAGTGGCGAATCCTTTACCCACTTTCTACAAAGGTGGAGGAAAACCTTTGCACGGTATTCAAGAGCCATCCCTGAATCCGAGAAGATGGAAATATTTGTCAATAACTTAATACCAAAATTGAACTATGCATTGCAAATGCAAGATTCCCCTAGCTTCGACAGGATGATCAAGAACACCCTCTATATGGAATAAGTTATGGTAAAAAATGGAGAGATCACTCTTCAAGGTGAAAACAAATCTAACAACTCTAACTCCAAACCTAAATGGTGGAAGCAAAACAAAAATGTTGTTAATGATGGTGTAGTAGACACATCCAATGTTGGTCCTAAACCTGAGATATTCAATCTAACTAACAAAATGAAAGCAAACAAAGATGCCAAGGTAACAACCCCCATACCCAAAGCAAAAAATGATAATAACAAGGGTCGACCATGGAATTCAAAACCTCAAAGAACATTCACTCCTTTAGGAGAGCCTCTCGAGACTATTTTGAAAACACTATTAGACAACAAAGTTATCACAATCCTAGATTGCAAACCATGGGAACCAGTGGTCAAACCAAGGTGGTGGGATGATAATTCTTATTGTGTCTTTCACAAGAACAAGGGACACAAGACTAACAATTGCCTTAAGCTTAAACATGTTATTCAATACCTCATCCAAGGAGGTAAAATCAAAGTGCAAGGACACACTACTAATGAAGATTATATAGCATTCAACAAACCATTCCCTAACTACAAGAAAGGGGAAACATATAAAGGAAAAGGTAATGAATTCAACTACACCTACTCCAATAATGATAACATGATCAATATGCTAGACATTAAAATTGAATCAATTAATGTGGTCACAATCAAAGGTGTTTCTTTCCAATCAAATGTGGTGACTCGGAGCCAAGCACATGTCATGATCAAAGGGCCCAATTCTTCCCCAAAACCAACATCAACATCCAAGGTTCCTATTGTTACTATCCCCAAACTAGCAGCAAAACATGTGGTTACTATTCCTGCAACAAAGTATGACTTCGTGGACCAATTGCAACGAACCTCTACCAAAATTTCCATTTTTGAGTTGCGTAAAATATCCATAGTACATAGGGAAATCCTGGAACAATCCCTACATGCCGCAAATATACCAAAGGACCTTGATATAGACAAATTCCAAGTGATGGTCAATCACATCTCAACGCCACATTACCTTTCCTTTTTTAAAGAGGATGACAAATCATTGACACATCCACATAATCAACCCCTTCATATTGAAGTCCTCATTCATAAATCCTGTGTTAGACGCGTATTGATAGATGGAGGCGCAGGATTGAATATTTGTATCCTTAATCTAATCAAGAAACTGGGTCTCTCAGAATAGACCATTGACTCTAGAAGCAAAATAACTATCAAAGCTTATGATGAGGAAGAAAGATCCTCTAAAGGTCTTATTGTTCTACCCATCAGAGTCAGACCAATTGAAAGAAATGTCATATGTCAAGTTCTGGATCTACTCCTAGCCTACAATATCTTGTTGGGGCGACCATGGATCCATGAAATGCAAGTTGTGTTGTCTACTTACCACCAGTATATCAAGTTCCCACATAATGGGGTGGAAGTGACAATTCTTGTGGATGTTAATTATACTTGCAACAATATCAAAGCAGGTAGTATGATTCCACATAACAAAGAGGCTATGGATGAGATTTCTCTTGAGACTACCAAGGACATGGTTATGAAATTTTTTAGTGAAACCTTAAAACTCGAAGAAATAGGTATGGGAGAATACAAGCTGGACATGGCTCCGTCACTGACAGAACTTCTGGTGTCAGCAAGATCCTGTGGAAAACCTTCCTTGATATTCACACCTACTGCATTCAAGGAGCCAAAAATCCACAAAGCAACTAGCATGGTAAAGGTATTCACATCTTCTTTAGATAACATAGACGAACAAGCAGTCTTGGACTGGCTTTACAAAGGAAAATCGAGGGAAGCTAAGGTCAAACATGTGGAAATATCCCCAGAATAGTATGGTAAAGGATACGACCTCCTCAAGAAAATGTGATATAAAGGAAAAGGACCTCTAAGCGACACAGGAAGAGGACTTATTTAACCTATACACATGGAGTTTAGGAATACTAGAGACAAAATAGTACTAGGTTTTAATACCGAATCTGACAAACCTACTTCAAAAGATAGTCTGATCTCTGATAAAGGGAGTGATGAAACAAAGGAGATAGAACTAGAGCCATGGTCCTATGAAAGATTATTACATGTTGGTACAGAGAATCCCAAATATCAAGGAGAGTGCTATATACCCAGCTTTGAAGTACCATAAGATCTTCACACCCCTTTGTTAGCACAACTTCCTATTCAAGAGGTAGGAGACATAACAACAACTGATCTAGAGATACCATTGATAACAACAGCTACAAAGAGCACACCCCGACAACAAGATTCACATCCTAACTAGGGATAGTTGGTCACAATCACACATGTCCTTGATTTACCACACTTTGATCCACAGGTAGCTCATCGAGTACATCAAATAACTATTGTAGAATTCTTAAACAAGTATGATGACGAAGTAACAGACTCTCATGATTATGAATGAGATGAGCTATGTGTCGCCATAGAGGACATTGAAATAGATGTGATTCACATGTTTGCAGCTCCATCAGCACCCAATGAACATTCTAACACTACTCCCAACAATAGTGATATTCCTGAAGCAGAGGAAGAGTTCCTTCCCCTAATCATTGATGGAGAGACTGGTGTTCTCATAAGTCTAGAAGAACTTTAGAGGTGACAAGAAAGAAGCCTCCTTTTATGAAGAGATGATGATGATAGTTCTAGTAATGAGTCACTAGATTTTGGTCCACATATAACTAACAACAACCCTTTTAATGATGATATAACTCTTATTGATCTAGACATCAAAGAACTTAACTTAACGGGACATGTCATGTCAGTTAATAGTCATGATGCTAACGTGATGCTATCCTTCCCAGAGTCTGATTCCTTTCTTTGATAAACCTAGACCTAATTAATTGGACTAGTATGGATCCTACTCCTATCCTCACCTTTCCCAATGAGTACACTTTGGCTTGCTATCTAAACACTTGTGAACCCTACCCTTCTTCCACCAATCCAAGGAGTGTGAAAATTTCATAGGAGGATATCAAGTTTCTCAGTCAAAAGTTGAAAAAGAAAAAGAAAAAGGGAATTGATGGTAAAAACCACGTTGTGGTAGTATCAGATCCTAAAATAGTTAAAAAAAAAGATGTATCTGATGGTGAAAACCTCTCAGAGGTGCCAAAGGATGAGATTATTGATATCCTCCCCGAGCACTTTCAAGAAAGGTCTTCAGTTCTGATAGAACCAACACAACCAGTTAATTTGGGCACAATAGAAGTTCCTCATATAGTACACCTAGAACAATCTTTGTCAAAAGAGGAGAAGACACAATTCACTAAGTTCCTAAAAGAGAAGAAGATCAACTTTTCATGGTCTTATACAGATATGCCAGGGCTGGACCCCAAATTAATAATGCACCACTTATCTATAGCTCTCGGGATCAATCCTGTGAAACAAAAACTTAGAAAGATGCATCCTCATGTTGCATTTCTAGTAAAGGTAGAGCTATAGAAATTGTTGAAAGATAGATTCATTAGAGTCATTATCTATGCAGGATGGATCTCCAATGTGGTCCCAATATCTAAATCTGATAAATATATCAGGATATGTACAGACTTTAGAGACTTAAACAAGGCATGTCCTAAGGATGACTTCCCACTGCCTAATATTGATATGATCATAGACCCCACAATAGGCTACCAAATGTATTCATTAATGGATGGTTTCTTAGGCTATAATCAGACAAAAATTACCCCTGAGGATTAAGAGAAAACTGCATTTACATGCTTATGTGGCACCTTTTGATGGAACGTCATGCCATTTGGGTTAAATAATTCTGGTGGTACATATCAAAGAGAAATGACTACTATATTCCATGATATAATGCATAAAAACATGGAAGATTACGTGGATGACACCTTAGCCAAATCCAAAGAAAGGAGTACTCATATTGCTGACTTGAGAAAGATATTGGATCTTATGGAGCGATTTCAACTCAGGCTCAATCTAAAGAAATGTGCCTTTCGGGTTCAATCAGGAAAGATCTTAGGGTTTATTGTTTCAGCGAAGGGAATTGAGGTAGATCCTACAAAGGTCAAGGCTATACTAGAGATGACTCCTCCATGCAACATTAGCCAAATGAGGACATTGTAGGGGAGACTTCAATCAATCAGGAGGTTCATGTCACAACTTGCTGACAGGGCACAAACCTTTACCAAATTACTACATAAAGGGGTCACCTTCAAATGGGATGAACACTGTGAAGCCAACTTTAGGGAATTAAAAGGGTACCTAGCTACTCCTATTCTTATGGTGCCTATTCATGGAAAGCCCTTACTCCTATATATTTTAGCTGTAGCTACATCACTAGGAGTATTGCTAGCACAAGAAGATGAAACTAAGAAAGAAAGATCTATCTACTACATTAGTAGAACACTAGTCTCCTATGAGCTCAATTACAACATTATTGAGAAAGCATGCTTAGTAGTTGTCTTCGCATCACATAAATTGAGACACTACATGCTCTCACATATAGTAAGGCTCATTTCTAAGGTTGATCCTCTGAAGTACCTTTTGAGAAAAAAAACATTAATAGGGCATCTGGCAAAATGGGTCCTCATTCTAAGTGAATTTGACATTGAGTATGTAGACAGGAGGGTTATTAAAGGACAAGTCCTCGCAGATCAACTAGCTGATTCACCACTCCAAGATGATGAACCTTTAAGGAGTGAATTCTCTGATGAGACCATTATGCATCTAACTGAGTACCTATGCAAAATGTACTTTGATGGTTCTTTCATGCAACAAGGCTCTGGAGTAGGAGTTCTATTCATAAATCCTCAAGGCTACAAGATACCCAAGTCTTACAAGTTGATTTTTCCATGCACGAACAACATTTGTGAATATGAGGCACTAGTAAATGGTCTTAAGCTTGCCATGGAATGGAAAATTGTAGAGTTGCATGTGTATGGTGACTCCCAACTCATTATCAATCAAGTCAATGGAGATTATCAAATGAAAGATGAGAATTTGATGCCCTACAAGCAACTGGTTGATGACCTAAAGAAGTACTTTATCTTCATCACATTCCAGTAGATACCCAGAATAGAGAACAAAGATGTAGATGCTATGGCTACATTGGCGTCCATGTTAAAATTGGAGGAACATCAATTCCGCTATGAATTATTGGTGGAAGAACTATCCTATCCTTCCTTTGATGCCCCTGAATACCAAGTAATCTGTGCTTTGAACACCCTAGACCAATCTTGGTATGCTAATATCATTGCTTACCTCATTGACCAAACTATTCCCAACAATCTATCTAGAAATGAGAAAAGAGCCCTGATTAGGGTAGAATCACATTATGTCCTCATAACTAATAACTTATATTAATGATGTCTCAATGGTACGCTTCTTATACGTTTAGAACTTGAAGAGTCAGATCACACGTTAAAAGAAGTCTATGAAGGTTTATGTGGATCACATTGAAACGACTTTTCACTAGCAAAGAAATTGCTCAGAGTTGGCTATTACTGACCTACAATGGAAAAAGATGCTATTTAGTTTTCTAAAACATGTCATAAATGCCAGACACATGGAAATCTCATCCATGCTTCTGCCAGAGAGCTTATACCTTTCTTTACACATTGGCCATTTCAGCAATGGGCCTTTGACTTGGTTGGACAAATATATCCCAATTCTTCAAATGGACACAAGTTCATCATTACGACCACTGAGTATTTCATGAAGTGGGTCGAGGCCGTGCCGCTAATCAAAGCCACTGGCAAACAGGTGACTATGTACATATTGAACTACATTATTTGTAGATATGGGATACCCTCTTCAATTGTAAAAAAACAATGGGGGCCAATTTAAAAATCAAGACATTGATGATCTTTGTGAGCAGTTCCACATTACTCAACATTACTTGATGTTTGGCTAGCAAAACCTGTACAGTAAATAGTTCTCAGAAAATACCAAAAACATTCAGAAAATTGATCCTGAAGGAAATCCAAAAATAGTAGAAAAAGTCCCGAAGAAAGGTATCCTTGGTGAAAATCTGGCAAACAGGCACCTTGATACTACAAAAACATTCAAAAAAGCAAAAATAGCAAAAAAATTAAAAAAGAGAAAAGTGCCTTGATGACAACCTGCTAAAATAGGCATCCTAGTAGAAAAAAGAATAAAAGGTCTTACCAAGTGGTAAAAACCTGGCAATCAGGCGTCTCTTGTATTTTGTGCTCCATCTATCAATGCATTGTTTATACTAAGCCTTCACAATTATAACTGTGCTATGAGTTGACTTTGTTTCCTTATGAAAATCTTATCCTTGCTTGGGATTTGTCTATGCTTCTGTCTTAGGATCAAGTCATTTTGCACTGAGGGCATCTTTGCCGGTATGATAGGTTGCGTCTGCTAAGTCATCACAGGATGTTTTGTCTCATAACATAGTGATACTCGATGTTTTCTCTCAAATATCACTTTTATGAAACAAGGATAACACAAACATTGCACTAACCTCAACGATGTTCCTAAGACCTACATTGGATTGCAAACAGAGATAAGATTGTACACAGACATGGAACACATATTGCTTGAATTCCAACTTTTTGATTGATGAATCTATACTATGATTGAAAAATGAATCAATAGTATTTCTTAAATACTACTTAAACACAGTTTGATATTGGTTTGATTATACCTCTTTTATGTCCTGATGATGTTTCATTGGGGGCATCTAAGCAGTTATAAATTTCATTTGATTGATTCACGATTGATGGTTGTTATGTCTTTTGAGTTACTCCACGATGTCTGCACAAAGACAAAGAGTCGCAAGGACAGGGGGCATAATGTTTTATTGGTTTTCTGTGTATGGTGATTATTCCAAATGATCCTATAAATTTCACCTAACCTAGATGTTTATGGTAAGAGCTGCCACTCTGAGTGGATAGCCGCATATATCTTGATCTTGGTTATGTGTAAACTGCGGTGAGTTTGTGTAACATATAAAATGTTACTATGTGTAACAATGTGTACCATAAGAAAAGATGCTACATTTGAAAATGTAGATGTTTTTGTGATGTGTGGGGAAGATAAGATGTTCCTTTTAACCTCAAATGCACAAATGACAGATCCAAATTGATTAACCCAAAAGAAGGATCAATGCACAAATGAATCATCCATTCATAAATGAGAACAAAGAGGAAAGATATTAAATTCCCATTTTAGAAAGGAATGTATATGATAGTTCTAGGAATTGAAATGGATGAGATTAAGTACCAACCTCAAAATAGTGCAGATCAAAGAATGCTATTTTCTGAGGTCTGTAGACTGTTTCTCAAAAAACGGACAATTGATACCAAATTGAAACGCAGAGACGAACAAAACCCAAAAATCATTTTCGGTTCCAATGTCATCTTATGGAAAAAGTTGACCTTGACCCACAAATTTTAACACTGACCCAATAATGTTGACCCTGACCTTCACAGATCTGAAAGTGACTTTGTTCACGGATCCTGAAAGTTTGCCGAAAAGGGTATTCAGATCTGGGTTCAAATCCACTATTTTGTACCTTTACCTACAATAAAAAGGAGATTATTTTTTTGGGGGGAGGGGTTTGCCTCGGTCAAACGCTGGTTTTGGAATTAACCTCAAATATATGTAATTGAAATTGCAGAAATGGACAAAGTAAATGCATAAATTCACCTTGCTTGAAAAAGTCCTTGTGGCAAATTTGAGTCCTTGAATACACAAGTATGCTTCAAATGTAGAATGTAGAAAGGTAGTATGTCTTCAATCTCTTGCTTGTAGATCTCCAACACCAAGTCTTGAATGGGTTCTTGAATTTGGAATAGGCTTGGCAGAAAGTGGATGGAGAGATCACCAAAAGGGCACCTTGTAGCTTCAATCCTTCAATGGCCTCCAATGGATCTCCTTCATGAAAATGGATACTTGAATGAATGAATGCTTGCTTTAAATCTTTCTTTATTTCTTGCTTGAACTTCACTTGATAATGCTTGATCTCAATTAGGAATGCTTGATCACGATTAGAAGACTTCTTTTTGCTTGATGATGGTTAGAGAAAATGAGAGAGAAAGCTTCCCTTTTATATGAAATTAGGGCACAATCTTCCAAGGAGGCCTACATAGGATGATTAAATTCCCATTAAAGCCTTTACCCCTAGGAGAGGACCTATATTAAATATAATTTAGGAATCAACTCTTTGGAACCCGAAACAACCGACCTGGAAGCAGGAAATAATTTTTGCAAAGGCCGACCTCCTGAAACTGCAAGACCCCAGGATTTGAACACTGGGTCAAGGTCAAGGTTGACCGTGACCTAGGTCAGGGTCGAGGTCGACATAGACCTGAAATGTCGACCTTGACCCTGAAGCCCAGAATCACCAGTCTGCAATCCAGAATGAAGAAATTAGGCCAAACAAGAGTGGAAAGAGGAACAGAACAGGGAGGAAGCCATGTCAAGATCAAGAACCCATTCAAGGCACTTTCCATGATCCCAAACCACTTACTCGGAAGGCTAAACACATCTACAATGGAAGTGCTTCCATTTTCCGACTATACATTTAGCCCCCACTTTAGCAAGAGTATGAGCTCAACACAAACTCTTGGTAAAGGAGAATATACAGAAAAGACAATCTTATCGAAACCAAAAGGGATAAAGAAAACCTCAAGCCCCCAAGGGACTTAAGTCTTTATCAACCCTAAGATCATGATAAGAGAAACATCACTTAGTTAACTAGAGAGAGAGAGGGTGTGATTAGCTCGCCTAGTAAGATGTGTGTATCTCACTGTGAACCACAAAAAGGATAGAATGGCCCATCAAGAAAGAACTTGATAGTCACCCCATAAAGTTGTGTGCCTTCTGGCGGCTTTGTGCATGTATGTAGTGTGTCTTCTGATGGCTTTTATGAAGTACCCATGGATCCATATTCTTATATCACCATGGAATACATTTGTAAAATGCGTATCTCTTCAGGATTTAGCA
>MU227447.1:80898-119572 GCA_018584345.1 Thuja plicata
AGGATCAATGCACAAATGAATCATCCATTCAGAAATGAGAACAAAGAGGAAAGATCTTAAATTCCCATTTTAGAAAGGAATGTATATGATAGTTCTAGGAATTGAAATGGATGAGATGAAGTACCAAACTCAAAATAGTGTAGATCAAAGAATGCTATATTTTGAGGTCTGTAGACTGTTTCTGGAAAAAACTGACAGTTGATATCGAATCAAAATACAGAGATGAACAAAACCCAAAAATTATTTTCCATTCTGATGTCATCTTATGGAAAAAGTCAACCTTGACCCACAAATGTCAACCCTGACCCAATAATGTCGACCCTGACTTGCACAGATCTGAAAGCGACTTTGTTCGCGGATCCTGAAAGTTTTCCGAAAAGGGTATCCAGATCTAGGTTCAAATCCACTGTTTTGTACATGTACCTGCAAGAAAAAGGAGATTGTTTTTTGGGGGGAGGGGTTTGCCTTGGTGAAACCCCAGTTTTGGAATTAACCTCAAATATATGTAATTGAAATTGTAGAAATGGACAAAGTAAATGCATAAATTCACCTTGCTTGAAAAATTCCTTGTGGCGGATTTGAATCCTTGAATCCATAAGTATGCTTCAAATGTAGAATGTAGAAAGGTAGGATGTCTTCAATCTCTTGCTTGTAGATCTCCAACACCAGGTCTTGAATGGGTTCTTGAATTTGAAATAGGCTTGGAAGAAAGTGGATGGAGAGATCACCAAAAGGGCACCTTGTAGCTTCAATCCTTCAATGGCCTCCAATGGATCTCCTTCATGAAAATGGATACTTGAATGAATGAATGCTTGCTTGATTGCTTTCTTGAAATTCACTTGATAATGCTTGATCTCAATTAGGAATGCTTGATCATGATTAGAAGACTTCTTTCTACTTAATGATGGTTAGAGAAAATGAGAGAGAAAGCTTCCCTTTTATATAAAATTAGGGCAGATTCTTCCAAGGAGGCCTACATAGGAGGATTAAATTACCATTAAAGCCTTTACCCCTAGGAGAGGACCTATATTAAATATAATTTAGGAATCAATGCTTTAGAACCTGAAACAACCGACCTGGAAGTGGGAAATACTTTTTGCAAAGGCCGACCTCCTAAAAATGCAAGACCCCAGGATCTAAACCCTGGGTCAAGGTCAAGGTCAACCCTAACCTAGGTCAGGGTTGAGGTCGACATAGACCTGAAATGTTGACCTTGATCCTGAAGCTCAGAATCACCAGTCTACAATCTAGAATGCAGAAATCAGGCCAAACAAGAGTGGAAAGAGGAATAGAATAGGGAGGAAGCCATGTCAAGATTAGGAACCCATTCAAGGTGCTTTCCATGACCCCAAACCACTTACTCGGAAGGCTAAACACGTCTATAATGGAAGTGCTTCCATTTTTTGACTATACAGTTTGAAACAATTTCCTTGTTTGTTTTCTAAATCACGTTCTCACTAAGGTATACGAAGCATAATGTACCCAAGGATATGAATTTTCAAGGTCATTACAGGTCCAATATCTTGCCTTACATAGATTCTGATATATTAAAAGGAAGGTGAGTATTTTGTTATCCTAGCTTCTATGCCTTGATGTCTAAGTCTATTTCTAACATTCCAATAAAACATAGTATTTATACTTTCATAATATCAGTGGGTATTAGTGATGGTTGTACTATCAGGTGGAATCTATTCTAAGAAGTGCTCAATGATGAGAAAAATGCTACAATATCTGCAAATCAGTGACAAGTCCTAAGAGTTTGCATATAGATGCATTTAAAGATTGCATGATGCATTTATAAAAGAAGAAAAAGCATAAAGAAATTTGGGCTCAAAAATTATTTCTATTTTCTTCTTCTAAATCCAAGTTAATTACATCCATTTACTATTACTGATATTTATATCATTGCACATCCATACCATACATTTTGCATTCATAAAATGAGACAGATAAAAAATACAAAAACAAAGCGTTTGTGCATTTTCTACATCCTAAGTACATCCATACATTTTACTTGGATAAGAAAAAATCAAAAACATACATTTTGCATATTCACATAGTATCATTTGAAAAATATTTATATCAGTGATAAATCCAAACGCATAAATGATGTCATCCTCTAAATATAACTCATCATATGACCAAGATATAATCACATGTGTAAATAAGTCTATCAAAGAAGAGAGAACTCATGAATCATGTCAAAATTAGAAATATCTGCATCAGATATATATCTCAAAACATGGTACAAATTAAAAAAATGGCACAAGTCTACACAAAGAGTATCAGAGTATAAAGATGAATGAGATATACATATATCAAAGTGTCAATAGTACAAAAGAATGGCCCCACAGGGATCTGGATATACAAAATGATCTCACAAAATAGTGCAAAAATATATGTATCAGCTCTAGCTTCCCCCCTCTCCCTAATTTGGAGGAGGAGGAAGTGGTACAAATGATGGTGGAGGAGGCATCGCTCCCTCAGACAGCTGGGCAACCCATGAAACTGAAAGTGCTCTCTGGCCCTATGGAACTGTAACATGGTATAAAGAAAAGTAATAAGCTTCTCTCTGTCCCTGGTGGGTGGCTATTTGAGCCTATGCATCTCTCTCTGCTCTAAGATTATCACCCTACCTATCCCACTCTGCCCTAAGGCACTCTAGCTGTTTATCGCTATCTGCGAGCAATGCATCTGATATAGAAATCTTGGAATCAGTTGGAGTAAGCTTGGCCTCTAAAGCTATGATCTGTGCCCTCAGCTGCTCTCTCTCTCGCTCACACTGGGATAGAGGATCTCCATCCCTGCTGAAATCTTATCCTGAAGCTCTATCCTATGATCTATCAGGCTACCTCTGCCTAGCTACCTCTATTTCTTCTACCTTTGCTGTCTTTGTTGCTCCCATATCAGTAAAGGACCTAGATCTATCCGGGGAGAAATTTTTTTGAAACGGGTGTGCCAACCCTCTCCACTACCACTGGCTACATTTGCATGGCCACCCACAACACCACCACCCCTGTCATCTCCACTGTCATCCCCCTCATTTGGAGGACGTCTCCCATCTCATCCTCCATCTCTACCACCATCTCTCCCTCCATGTCCGTTGGCACCCCTGTCTCTCTGGGCTCCTCCTCTCCCTCTAGTGAGATGATCATCTGGATCATAATCTATCGTCTCCTCTATATGAGGAATGACCTTTGCAGGAACTGTGAATCAAGGAAATGGATGCTGAAGCATCTCTGCTATATATCCATCTGAGTAGCCTACATTTGCAATATCAAGATGGAGATCCCAATCTGCTCCAACCATGTCTTTGATCTCCTGGTGGGTGGTCTCATAACTCAGTTGGGAACCCCATAATGGTGCCTCATCATGGGTACTGGCATATACAGTAATGTCATGTGTCCTACCCTATCGTCGGCCATACTATCTCAAAACTCAGGTATGAATGAACCGCTCTACAATATATCTGGTCCTCTCGATAAGGTACCTACTCTAGAACAAAAATGGAACCTATCTGGCATTCGAGGTCTACTCCTCACAATCTGAGTATGGCCACCAGAATACCTTTATCATATCATCAAAAATCCATCGCCAGTACTCTACCTTGCCTAGATGGGTCTGCTGAATGAGACTTGCATACATATATACATAAGCATGCTCAGGTGCACATTGCCTATCTACGATGGGTCATGTCACTGGGATGTGCTCCCAGGCCTAGATATGAAGAATCAAAATACCCACAGTCATGCTTTGAGTATAATGGTAAACAATCTCATGAAGCTCATGATACATATGGGCTAGGATATAGCTGCCCCATGTGAATCTCCATCTATGGATGACCATCTGCTCCAACATGTCTACCCATCTGATGAGGAACCCATGCTATCCTATATCTAGCATTAGGATGCCACTAATCAATCCTACTAAACACACAAATAATCAATCATAGTGATTACACATATAGTCCCAAGAAAGGTATCTCTGATCAATGGTATCATCTTAGAAATACTGACGCGCTGCACCAATCACCATTGTGAAAGTCACCTCAAAGCACACCTCATGACCCATAATAGGAACACGTAGTATATGCCATACATCCTCAGGAGTAACTGTAATCTCCCCAGTCAGGAGGTGGAAGGTGTTGTGCTCTGAGTGCATCTCTCGGAAAGAGCAGTCAACAACCCTCGATTTACCCCTATATCAGGTAAACCAATCAAGGATCATAATCTATAGTGGATCACTGTCTCTTGCTCATCATCTAATAAAATTATGGCCAAGGCAAGCTCACGACCTGTGTATGTACCTCGAAAAGCAACTACCTCAAAATACATTTGTTCGGCACATAAAAATATAAATCAATATTCTATCTACAACAAAGATGCAGACTCGAGACCAGCTCAGTGGTTCAGGGTCTGCTATAGACAAATAGTTCAAAATGGATAAGTTTCTAAATCCAAAAATAAGATGTAGTCATGGAAAGGCAGGGTGAGATCTCTTTTTCTAGATGCGATCCTAGAAAAATAGGATGTGACAGTGAATATTGGGTGTGATCCCAAAAATCCTGGATGTGACCCCAAAAATGGGGTAAAACCCTGAAGGGATAGAAAATGACACAAACCAAATTTCAACTTTAAAAATAAACTAAAAACAAGGTAACCGGATGCGATCCAGGAAATCCTAGATGCGACTCAAAAATTTGGGAAAGCAGGATGCGATCCCGGAAAAATAGGATGCGACGTGGGTTTAGCAGGGTGCGATCCAAAATCTTGAATGAGACCCATAATTGAACAGGCTGTAAAAGCTATAAAAATGCATAAAATCCAAATTTGCAAAATTCATAGGGTTGTTTTCAGAGTACTTACTAGAGGTGCATAATTGGCCGGGTGCTGATGTCGATGGCTAAGCTCGAAATGATGCTTGCTAATTGGGACCACCATCTTCTTTGTAGTGCTCTCAAATTTACTATGGGAAAGAGTGAAAATGAATAGTAAAATGGTAATTTTTGAGATATATATTGGTCTTTTAAGCTATTTAGGAGTTCCGAAACTCCTCCCAGGCAGTTGAAACTCCATTTCTGTTCTCTTTTTGACCAATCAGAAACCAAATCGAAGGTGCCTAAGGTATTTTATGCAGTACAATAACATTTTTATGACAACTCCTGAAAAATGCAGATTTGCTCCATCTGTTCCAAAAATTTGTCAAATTGCACATTTCATCATAAATCTTGGTTCGACATCATTTTATCTTTCCCACCACTCACATTTTCATGTAATTAACTTGGTTCTTGTGTGTTTCCTCTTAAAAAACACCACCTTTTTCACTTCTTCTACTCCCTTCTTTCTCGTTCTACCCATTCCATGCAAGTGATACATTCTTTCAATAGAGGGATTTTCTTTCTTTCCTTCAATTTTGTTCCCGAGGGGGCATGATCACACTATCATCAATCAAATTTTTGTTCAAAAAAACATCAAAAATGACTTCGTTATCAAACAACTAGGGGCATGACAATTTCCTTGACCAAGTCAAAACTGTTGGATAGAAAGATTTGGTTCTCATAAGCTGGATATCTTGTGTTCACTCATTTTAAAAGATTCTTATTAAGCTCCTAGCATCTTCTTACTAACTTTTGGATGACAACCAAGTTTGGAATTAGTATTATCAATCTTTGGATGACAACCAAGTTCAGGATTGGTATCTTTAAGATATTTTATTGACCTTTGGACGACAACCAAGTGAAAAATCAATACTCTCAGTTTAGTTCAATCAAGTGCGAGACTGATCTCATTAGACATTTTGTTCGATCATGAGGGAAATTCTCAATCTTTCTGAAGTCAACATGAAAAAAATTTGTTTGAATCAATGCGCTGCTCACACATCAATTTTAAGAGGGAAAAATGTAACCACCTAGATTTGGTCTACTCTGACCATAGACCCTATTTTTCCTAAGTGTGATCATACCCCCAATTATTCCCAAACAACTCTTCAATCGACTGGCATAATTCATTCAAATCAGATTTAATCTCCTAAAGTGATCAAATCACTAAATTAATTACTTTTAGCCAAAATCAAATAATCAGTCAAATACATGGCTAAAATGATTAATTTACTAGGAATTAAATAAATCCTAAATCAATTGCTCACTTGCAAAAGGAACCAATCCCCTAGCCTAATCAATTTAATTAAATTGGCTACAATCCTATTAATTATTAAAAAGCAATTAAAAGCTTAGATAATTAATATTCCTATTTTTTAATGAATTAAATAAGTTTTATTGATTTCATTAATATTACTCTAAACCCCTAACCTAACCCACTTCAACCACTTTGACTTTGGGTGTGAACCTATCCCAACCCATTCACCCTTGTTAAATCTAATTCTAATCCTAATTCTATCCTAACCCATCTCCTAATGTTGTCACATTCCATTAAGGAGTGATTAAGGACTCAACCCACTTGAGAAAGTCAAAGAATCTCAAGATTCCTTTCCTCAAGTCCACCTTCTCAATCTTGACTTGTACCCCTACCCATGCCTCTTAATTGCTCACATTTAATGTAGCATTTAATGCATTTGCCTCCACCATGCTTCATTAATGCCCAAGGCATTAATGCCTCTTACACTTCATTAATGAGTTTTTCAACTCCATTAATGAACCTTGTCCCCCTCTCTCTCCTCATTTCTTCTATAAATAGAAGGGGGTTTTGAGCATAAATAAGCCCAAAATTTAGATTGAAAATACATTGTTATTGAAGTGTTGTGTCACAGGTAACAAGTGCAATATTTTACACACACAGTATTCTTCTCAATTCCAAGTTTAGGTGGGTGCTTTAGTGTCTTTACCTTAATGGTTATGGGATAACTGGTAACATCATGAATTACATCCCTAGTTATTGGTTTTGGCTCATCTAGCCATAAATTTTGGTCATGTATCCTTCTTAGTACTAACCGAATCCATTCGGTCTTGAACTAATTCGGGAACCATAAGGCATTTGTGAGCCATTTTAACTCAATGTGCTTGTGTTCTTCCTTGATAGTGCCATCATTGTTGCAAATCTTCTTGAATTCTTTTTCAACTTCCAAGTCTCCTATCTCTACATTCTTACAGTGTATATATGCTCACACGTCTTCGAAAAGCAAAACCCTAGCTAGTATTTTTAAGAATGCACTAGCATTATCAGGTTGTGAAGTAACCTCAGGACATATCTTATACTTAGGTTCCTCACATGTATTTTTCTTGATTAGGTTGACCTTTTTCTTCTTAAAATTCTTGAGCTTAGCGATTCTTGATGTAGTTGCCATTGATTCTAAAATTAGGGCTTTCCCGTAAATGATAAACAAAGTTCTCGGTTTATGCTGGTACTTATTGTTCACCTCTATAGCTGTAAGTGATATGTTGGAGTTCTTGTGAATCAAGTTGGAGTCACTCTACAATGTTCTCACTTCATTCTCTGGTTTGACTCTGTCTCTTCACTCTGGTCGCTTGGTGAAGAATGAACCCCTTCCATCGTTTATTTATAGACTTTGCCCTAAGTTGAGTCATTAATGCTCAACCACTTCTCGATGTGTGAAGACAGATTCGTCGGGTGATACACTAACTTCTCTTTTGGTGAAATACAATGCTTTGGGGTAGCTATTAACTTGTTACGTTCACCGATAGATTTTGGTGTATGGCGAAGACAACTTTGTCAACTCACATGATTACCAACGGATCTCAGTTTACACTAGCGACTTAGCCTTTATGTGTCAACCGATGATTCTCCATAAGTATAGACAACTTAGATTTGTATGTATACCGATGCATTTTGGTATGTATTAATTGATGAGATTGAATTTACATAATTATAACAAGTAATACCACAGTGCATATTTAATCATGTTGATTTGGTATTTTAACTATGTATAATGGAACTGATGCAAATTGTAACTTATTATAATGCAGTTCCATACTTACTTGTTCTTCTTAGGTGGAGGTGGTGATGTCACTAGATCCATTGGATTAGGTGTCACCAATTGCATTGCTCAGTCCATCTTTGTCAATGTTTGTAGATTTTCTCCACATTTTGTTTCTCATCTTCCTAATTTCTTAAATGGTGTTTCCATTGGCAAAGGTGTTGGTGTTGATGACAATTATTCAATTGTGTATTGTCATTGATGTTTACACAAGTATAGTGATGTTTACACAAATGTCTAATCCTACTGAGAATAGTTAGTTCATGCCAAGTACTCTCGGGCATTGAAGAGGACCAAATTGATTTTTAGTTCTAACCGAGTTCACTCGGGCTTTACAGTGTTGGTTAGGCATTGAAGGATTTCAGTGTTGACCGAGTTAAATAGTTAGTGTTAGCCGACTAGCATGAGTTTATATTTTATGGATAAATGGTTATATGCAGCCGACATACATGATTTTTATTATTTATTTGGAAGGATATTAAGGCTGACTTGACAAGGCTTATCATATTAATATAAGGTCAAGTTTGGATTGAATATAGAGAGTGAGATAGTGTGTGGAAGTGTACAAGTGATATGAAGAGTGAAGGAAAAATTAGATGGGATTCTGATTAAGGACAAAACATAGAGGTCTACATTAGAATATCTAATCAGTGAGGATCAAGTAATTAATCTAGAACATAGATCTAAATCAACAAAGACAGTTTCTTATCAAAATAGGTCAATCCATTGTTACTTTCTAACAATTGTAGTAGTTATCAAAATCTCTTATAAAAGTAGACTTAACAGTCTTTTATAAGTCCTCTCACAAGGTGAAATTTCTAAATTGAAGTGTTTGAAGACCTCTCACAAGGCCACTCCTTACAGGGTGATTAAATCCTCTAACAAGGTCATGCCTAACAGTGTGTTATTGTAACCTTTAACATGGTTGGCTCCTAATAGGGCTCACTTTAGAAGAGTGAAAAATAGTGACTAGTTGCAATTGGTGGGTTTTCCCATATTGGGTTTCCATGTTAAATCTTGGTGTTATCTATGTACATTTCATTTGCTTTATGGTTTATGTTTCTACAATTAATTACTAAAGATAATCATAGTTAATATCTTAAGATTTGCTATGTTAACCGAGTGACAGTAGAATATTTGTGTTAACCGAGCAAAAATGACTAATTGTTTAAGACATCTAAGGGACTTGGATTTGTTTTTTTGGTAATTTATTCTCTCCTCCCCTCTCAGTTATTCAACTCATTTCCAACAATTGGTATCAGAGATGCAAGTGCTTACATGGAAGTTTTTAAGGCCTAAGCTAAAGATCAGAGATGTCTTACAGAAGGGAGATCCCGAAGCTTAACAAAGACAATTTTTCTGCATGGAAAGATTTGATGAGACTACATCTATCTACCATTGGTGATACTAGTTTGCACGGAGCCAATGAGACCTTTGACTGTGGATCGGATGATAGAAATGAAGCATCATAACATAATGATGATTGATATAGCCTCTACACTCAGCTATTTTGAATTTGATGAAGTCAAGGACTGCCCTAATACCTTTGATATGTGGAACAAAATACATGATATTCATGGAGGAGATGTCAATGTAAAGAGAGCCAAATAAGAAGGTCTCCGAGGTCAATTTGATAAGATGAAAATGAAAGAAGGAGAGGACATTACAAAATACAGTGAAAGAATCAAGAAAAGTGCCAGTGCCATCAGAGCTTCCAGTAGAGTAATTGAAGACACAATAGTGGTCAGTAAGGTATTGAGAAATTTACTTCTTATCTATGCTATTAGAGTTTCAGATATTCAATAAATGAGATGCAGTAATGGTATAACTCTAGATGGATTAATTGAAAGATTATCAACTTTTGAGTTGGATAACTTTGACAATTACTCTCCTAATCTTGGCAATATTGATTCTGCATTCAAAGCTAAATTAAACCTTGGAAATATGAAAGGAAAATAGATTGATAGTGATAGTGATGATGAATCTGATGATGAAGATCTGGAAATCATTGAAGCATTACTTGCAAGGAGAGATGCAAAAGGAAAAGGACAGTACACAAGAATAATACCTTTAATTTTATTTTCATGTGATGAGGTTGGTCACATTGCTACTAAGTGTCCAAACAAGGAAGACAAAGGTGAGAAAAAGTTCAACAAGTATAAAGGCAAGAAATATTACAAAAGCTACAAAGACAAAGGTAAGAAATCTTGTTACATTACTAAAGATTCTGATAGTGATGAAGATGAAGATGAAATGGTTTATATTGCTATATTCTCATATTAGCAAGAATGACACTTGGATAATTGATAGTGGTTGTTCTCACCACATGACTGGTATAAAAACCAAATTTGAACATCTTAAGCACTATGATGGTGGGAGTGTTAGTTTTGGGGATGATGAACCGTGCTATGTGAAAGGTAAAGGTTGTTTTTCTTTAACATAAGGAATCAAATGTGATAATGCTTATTGGGTTGAAGGACTAAGGTGAAATCTACCAAGTGTGGCACAACTGAATAACATTGGTTTCAAGGTAGAATTCATGAATGGCAAGGCCAAGCTCCTGGATGGTAAGGGAAACCTAGTTGAAACTGGAAGACAAACTAAAGGTAATCTATTTTATCTTGATCTCAATGAAAGTTTATGTTTCATTGCACAAGTAGAAGAAAGCTAGTTATGGCATAAAAGGTTATGTCATGTGAAATTTGATAACCTGGTCAACATAAGAAATAACAAAAGAGTAAGAGGAATTTCTATTCTAAAGAAACCTGAATTAGCAATATGTAAACAATGTCAAATTGGGAAGATGGGCAAAACTACCTTTAAGAGAAAGAACTAAAATACAGAAGAAGTTTTGGAATTGGTACATACTGATTTATGTGGACCAATTGAAACAACAAGTTACAAAGGTGAGAAGTACTTCATTCTATTTTTTAATAATCATTCTAGAATGATGACTGTTATGTTTCTCAAAGAAAAATTAGAAGATTTTCAAAAATTCAAATGGTACCTAGTCAGAGTTGAGAAATAAACAGGAAATAAATTGAAATGCTTAAGATCTGACAGAGGAGGAGAATTCATTTCTAATGAATTCTGCAATGAAAGAGGAATCAAAAGACAAGTATCTTTTCTAGGTACTGTGCATGTGTATTTGGGTACCTGATAAGAGAGACACAACACATCAATAAGTCATTGCATTAGTTCAAAAGGGTTAGATAAACATGTAAAATCACCTAATATTGACCTATTGCCTTCTAACTAAGAGGAGTGTGATTAGTAACATAATAGCCCTCAGATTATGCTACAATCAGTGACATATACAACCTAGCATGAATGATTTTAGTTTAAAAACAAGCTAAAAAGATGAGAAAACATGCATTCTAGCTCTAAACATGGAAATGAGAACAATGCATAAGCATGAAATAATAAGTGAAATATGATTCTAAGATTAATCTAGCAGCATAACAATGCATTTACAATCTAAGGTGAAGACTCCTTTGCTCTCAAAAATGGCTTCTATTTATAGAAGAATGAGAGAGAGAGAGGGGAGACAAGGTGAATTAATGAGTTGAGGGACTCATTAATGGAGGTGTAAGAGCCATTAATGCCTTGGGCATTAATAAGGCATGGAGGAGACATAGGATTAAGGCATCTTCATTAATGAGGCATTAATGAAAGCCTTAAAGAAGCATGGGGAGGGTGTAAGAGGATGACTTGAGAAGGTAGACTTTTAGGACAGTCAAGCTTGAGAAAGTGGACTTTCTCAAGTGGGTTGAGTTGTTAATCATTCTCTAATGGAATGTGACAACATTAGGAGGTGGGTTAGGGTATAATTAGGATTAGGATTAGATTAGCAAGGGGTGAATGGGTTGAGAAGGGTTAGAACCCAGGGTAGAAGTGGTTGAGAGAGGTTAGGTTGGGGTTTAAGGAAATATTAATTAAATGAATTAAACTTATTTAATTTATTTAGAAATATAGGAATTAATTATTTAAACAATTTAATTGCTTTTTAATAATTAGGGGACTATAACCATTTTAATTAAATTCAATAGGCTAGGGGAAGGGGTTATTTTGCAAGTGGGTAATTGATTTAGGGATTTATTTAATTCCTTTATAATTAAATACTATAGCCACATTTGAATTTGATTTGTTTTAATTGGTTCGAATTGATTTGAATCATATGGCTATAATAGTTAATATAAATTAGTGATAAAAATCACCTAGGACATTAAATTGATTTGAAGAATTACGCCAAGCAGTAACATGGTCGTTTGGACATAATCGAGGGTATGATCACACTTAGGGAAAATAGGGTCCATAGTTGGAATAGACCAAATTTAGGTGGTTACATTTTCCCCTCTTTGAATTGATGTGTGAGAAGTGCATTGATTCAAAAAAAGTTTTTAATTTTGACTTTAGAAAGATTGAGAATTCCGTTCTTGGTTGTTGAATGAAATGTTGATGAGATCAGTCTTGCACTTTGATTAAACTAAACTGATAGAATCCATTTTAAACTTGGTTGTCATCCAAAGATCAATAAAAGATTTTAAAGATACCAATTCTAAACTTGGTTGTCATCCAAAAATTGATAATACAGATTTTGAACTTGGTTGTCGTCCAAAAAGCTAGTATGAAGCTGCTAGGAGCTTAACAAATTTTTTTTAAAATGAGGAAACATAAGATATCTAGCTCATGAGGACCAAAGCTTTCTATCCAACAGTTCTGACTTTAGTCAAGGAAACTGTTATGCCCCTAGTTTGTTTGATGACGACGTCATTTTAATGATGTTTTGAGCAAAATTTTAATTGATGATAGTGTGATCATGCCCCCTCGGGAACAAAATCGAAGGAAAAGAATAAAATCCCTCATTTTGAAAGAACATATTACTTGTAGGAAGTGGTTAGGTCAAGAAAGAATGGAGTAGAAGGTGTGTTTAAAAATAAACACACGATTACCAAGTTAATTACGTGAAAATGTGATTGATGAGACTGCTAAAAAAATGATGTCAAACCAAGATGTATGATAAAATGTGCAGTTTTGGCCGATGTTTGGAACAAATGAAGCAAATTCATAATTTTTAGAACTATCGTAAGAAGGGTTCTGGGCTCTGAAAACATCTTACGTGCCTTCAATTTGGTTCCTGATCGATCAGAAAGAGAACAAAAAAGAAGTTGTAGTCATCTGGGAGGAGTTTTGGAACTCCTAAATGTCTCAAAAGACCCATATAAGCCTCCAAAATTACCATTTCACTATTCATTTCACTTTCCTCCATAGTAAATCAGAGAGCTCTGTAGAGAAGATGGTAGTCCCCATGAGGAAGCACCGTTTTGAGATGAGCCGCTGACATCAGCGTCCAGCCGACTACCCACCGCTGGTAAGTGCTCGATGAACTACCCTGTGAATTTTACAATTTTGAATTTCATGCATTTTTTTAGTAGTTAGAGCCCTTTTAATTTAGGATCGCATCCAGTATTTTGGATCACATCCTGCTAATCCTGAGTCGCATCCAGTTTTTCCCGGATCGTATTTGGTTTTTCCAAATTTTTGTGTCGCATCTGGTATTTCCTGGATTGCATCTAGTTTTAGTGTTTTTGCCATGTTTTCAAGGGAAATCCATCAGTGGGTCGTATCCTATTTTCTTAGGATCGCACCCCACATTTAGGATCACATCCCGTATTTCAGGGATCACATCTGGTAAACACAGTCGCATCCTAGATTTCCAGGATTGCATCTGGTAAGAAACTTTAGAATTTTAATGTGTTTGACTTGTTTGCATCTTGCGAACTATGAAATGAATTAGTTGATTAGGAATTTGCCCCTGTAATGTAGATAGGATACTGATGTATAGCCATTGTTGTCCAAAATAGGCCCAGTTTGAGTGAGTCACTTTTTGCGGCACTTATCCTACATGTGTACTTGCATTGTTTGGCCAATTGTCAGATGATGAGCAGACGACCATGATCTGATGTGGATTGTGTTCCTTGATAGGTTTACCTGAGATCGGGGTAAATCGTGGGTTGTTGACTACTCTTGCCGAGAGATGACATTCAAAGCACAACACCTTTCATCTACCTACTGGAGATATTACAGTGACACTTGAGGACGTCTGGAGGATATTGCACGTACCGATGGTCGGTCACGAGGTATGATTTGAGTTGACGGTGACCGTAGCGATTGGTGTTGCACAAAGATATTTCCAGGATGACACCATAGACCAGAGATATTTATCATGGGACTACATGGTTGATCATTACGATCGATTATCTATTTATGTAGCAGGTCTAGTAGGCGGAATCCTTATGCCAGATAGGGGCCAACATAGATTCATGGTTGGCTAGGTGGATATGATTGAGCAGATGGTGACCCACCATCGGCGATTTTCTTGGGGGAGTTGTATCTTAGCTCACATGTACCATGAGCTCCACAAGATTATGTATCATTATACTCAAAGTATGACTGTGGGGATTCTTATTCTTCAGATCTGGGCCTGGGAGCACATCCCTGTGACATGACCGATTGTAGATAGGTAGAGAATGCCTGATTAGCCCTATGTATATATGTATGCAGGTCTTTTACAGCAACCCCATTTGGGCAAGATTGAGTACTGACATTGATTATTCGATGATATGACATAGGTCATGTGGTGACCATACCTAGATTGTGAGGTGTGGACTTCTGATGCCCAATAGGTACCATTTTTGTGTGAGAGCAGATATCTAATTGGTCGGACAAGGTATGTTATTGAGCGGTTTGTGATCACTAGAGTTCTTAGGCAGTATGGTTGGCGATAGGGTCATACAGAGGATATTGTAGTGTATGCCCGGACCAGAGAGGAGACACCACTATGGGGGGGCATAGTTGACCTATGAGACTGCTCATAAGGAGATCTGGGACATAGTGGCTGTAGACTGGGATCTTCGGTCAGATGTAGAGGATGCAGGTGTATCAGATGGGTATGCTGCTGAGAGGCTCCAGTATCCATTTCCTCGATTCACTATTCTAGAGGAGATCATTCCTCACATAGAGGAGCCACTTGATTATGATCCTGATGATCATCCTATCAGGGGTAGAGGAGGTAGAGATAGGGCTCTTGGTAGAAATGGAGGTCGTGATGGTGGCAGAGATGGTGGCAGGGACGATAGATGTCCTCTTCCAGATGATAGACATGATGGAGATGATAGGGGTGGTAGAGGAGAGGTCATGGATATAGGTGGTGCTAGCGGTAGTGGGCAGGGCCGACGTCAGAGATTTAGATTTGTGGCCCCTCGAAGAGATACTGGCCCATTTCTTACTGGTGAGTAGCAATGTTAGAGAAGTTAGGGGGCACATGAGCATGATGCAGGTAGAGATGGAGATCCATTATCCAGATGTGAGCAAGAGAGAGAGAAGCTCCATGCTAGGATCACAGCCTTGGAGGCTAGGGTTACTACTGCCGATGCTTTACTGGCAGATAGGGATTTACAGCTGGAGAGACTGAGGGCAAAGAGGGATGCATAGGCCTAGAAAACATTCCATTAGGGACAGAGGGCTACATATTATTATGCCCTATACCATGAAGTAATTCCAGAGGGGTAGAGAGCTCCTTCATTTTCTAGAGTGGCCCAGCAGTCAGAGGGGGCCATGCCTCCTCCAATAGCGTCATTTGCAGCACCTCCTCCTCCTCCTCCTGACCAGGGAGAGGGGGTGGGATAGAGCTGAGATTTTTGTACCATTTTGTATGACATGTACATTTTGAGATTATATATGTAGATCTGGATCCTGCTGAGATCCCCTCTTTTGTATATTTGGATCCTTCTGAGATCCATTTTTGTAGTTGACATTCATACACGTATATCTGATTCATTTTTTGGCTTACTGATACTCTTTATGCTCACTAATACACTTTATGCTTTTTGATACTCTTTATGCTTTGATTTGTACCATGTTACGATGATATATATCTGATGTAGTTTCATGATTATGTCATGTTTCATGATTTCCTTTTGCTTTCATAGATGTGATAAATGTATCTTTTTGCACATGTGATGATATCTTGGTCTCTTGATGAGTTATTTTGTAGATGATAACATCATTGTATAATTGGATGTGATGAGTTATTATTGATATAAACATGTTTTAAAAGATACTCTTGTGAAAATGAAAATGTATGTTTCATTTGATTTTTTAGTTTATGCAAAATAGATGTATGGATGCACTTAGGATGAAAAAGTAAAAATGCAATACATGGATACCTTATTTTGGTATTTTCATGTTTCTTCCTTTCAATGAATGAAAAATGTATGTTATGGATGTGCAACGATATTTGATATTAGTAATATGGATGATGTAATTAACTTGATGTTGAGAAGAAGATAGAAGCCATTTTTGAGCACAAAATTCCTTATATTGTTATTTTGTTTATAAATGCACCATGCAATCTCTAAATGCAGCTATATGCAGACTCTTAGGACTTGTCAGTGATTAGCAAATATTGCAACATTTTTATCATCATTGGGCGCTTTTTGGAATGGATACCACTTGATAGTATAATCATCACTAATACTCACTGATAATATGATAATATGAATACTATATTTTATTGAAATGTCAGAAATAGACTTTAGGCATCAAGGCATAAAAGCTAGGATAACAAAAATAGTCACCTTCCTTTTAATATACCAGATTATGATTAAGACAAGATACTGGACCCGCAATGACCTTGAAAATTCATATCCTTGGGTACATTATGATTCATATACCTTAGTGAGACTCTGGATTGGAAAACAAATAAGGAAATTATTTCAACGTCACTGTAGTTTGCACATAACAAAGATCGAGATATATGCGGCTATCTACCCATAGTGGCAGCTCTTACCATAAACATCCAAGTTAGGTGAAATTCATAGGATCATTCAGAACAATCACCATTCACAGAAATCAAAAAAACATTATGCCCCTATCCTTGCGACTCTTTGTCTTTGCGCAGACGTCATCGAGTATCTAAGAAGACATAACAAATCATCAATTGTGAATCAAGCAAATAAAATTTATAATTACTTAGATGCCCCTAGTTGAAAACATCATCAGGACATAAAAGAATCATAATCAAACCATTATCAAACTGTGTATTTTTAAGTAATACTTGTTCATTCATATGTCAAACATAGTAGAGATTCATCAATCAGAGAATTGTAATATGAGCAATATGGTGTGCCATGTTTGTGCATTGATAGGATAATTCGTTCATGCTCACAATCCAATATAGCCTCGTAGGAACACTGTTAATGTTGTGTCTAGATATGTGATGTTTTGAGAAGACACCCTTGTTTTGAAAGTGACATTGTTTTGCATGTTATTAAGAAACATTGTGTCTATGAGGCAAACCATCCTAGAGAGACCTAGCAACCACAACTGACTATACTAGCAAAGATGCCCCCAATGCCAAATGACTTATTCATAAGACGTAATGATAGACAAATCCCAAGCGAGGATAAGATAGTCATTTAGTCAGCGTATGAGCACATGCAAAATTATGAAGGCTTAGTATATGTAGTGCATTGATAGATGGAGCACAGAACACAAGTGACACCTGATGGCTAGGTTTTCACCACTTGGCAAGATATTTTTCTTTCTTTTTACTACCAAGATGCCTATTTTACCAGGTGCTCATCAAGGCACTTTTTCTCTATTTCAATTTTTTTGCTATTTTTTCTTTATTTGAATGTTTTTGTAGTACCAAGGTGCCTGTTTACCAGGTTTTCACCAAGGATACCCTTTTTGAAGAACCTTTTCCACTATTTTTGGATTTCTTCAGGATTAATTTTCTAAATGTTTTTGATATTTTGCATGAACTTTTTGCTGTACAGGATCTGCTAGCCGAACATTAAGCGTAGAATCGCTTCAAATGTAGAGTGTTGATAGGATCTAGAAGAATGTCTCCCTCGGGTGTAGCTAATTGATAAGCTCCAGTCCCAAAGGTAGCAGTGATAACATAAGGTCCTAGCCAATTAGGTTTAAACTTTTTTTTCTGCTCCCTATTAGACTGATTCTTAGGATTCTCCTTGAGGATGAGATCTCCCACTTCAAATTTGTGTGGCTTCACCTTTTTGTTGTAACCTTTGGACATACGTGTTTGATACACTTTGAGGTGATCAAATGCTTGTTGTCTGCACTTATCTAGTAGGTCCAAAGAATTCACCCTATCTATTCGGTACCGCTCATTAGTAACTAGTCCTTGTAAAGATATCTATAAAGATGAGATTTCAATCTCAATAGGTAGTACTGCAGTGCCATAGACTAAAGAAAATGGCATGGCTCCAGTTAGTGTTCTGATGCTTGTTCTGTAGGCCCATAGCGCCAGATTTAGTTGTAGATGCCAGTCTCTGCCAGATTTGCTCACAATTCTATGTAGAATCTTGAGAATATTTTTGTTTGATGCCTTAGCCTGTCCATTACCTTGAGGATAATAGATCAAGGAGCAATGTTGAGTAATATGGAATTGTTCACAAAGGTCATCAATGTCTTGATTTTTAAATTGGCCCCAATTGTCTGTTACAATTGAAGAGGGTATTCCATATCTACAAATAATGTAGTTCAGAATGAACATAGCTACCTTTTTGCCAGTGGCTTTGATTAACAACATGACTTTGACCCACTTCATGAAATAATCAGTGACCGTAATGATAAACTTGTGTCCATTTGAAGAGTTGGGATATATTTGTCCAACCAAGTCAAAGGCCCATTTCTGAAATGGCCAATGTGTTATGAAAGGTATAAGTTCTCTAGCAGGAGCATGAATAAGGTTTCCATGTGTCTGGAATTTAAGACATTCTTTTGAAAATTGAATAGAATATTTCTCCATGGTAGGCCAATAATAGCCTACTTTGAGTAGTTTCTTGCCTAACAAAAAGTCGTTCGAGTGTGATCCACATACACCTTCGTGAACATCTTTTAATGCTAGATCAGACTCTTTGAGTTATAAACACTGAAGAAGTGTACCATCAAGACTGCATCGATATAGGTTGTTAGTTATGAGGACGTAACATGATGTTGTCCTAATCAGGGATCTTTTCTCATTTTTGGATAGATTGGCAGGAATGGTTTGGTCAAAAAGGTAAGCAATGATACTACATATCGAGATTGTTCTGGGGATGTATTTAAGGTACATATTATCTGGTATTCAGGGTTAGAAAAGGCGGGATAGGATATTTATTCCACCAAGAATTCATAGCAGAATTGATGTTCCTCTAGTTGTAACATGGATGCCAAGGTAGCCATAGAATTTGCAACTTTGTTCTCTAATCTTGGTATCTGTTGGAAGGTGACGAAGACAAAATATTTCTTTAGATCATCAATTAGTTGCTTGTAGGGCATCAAATTTTCATCTTTTGTTTGATACTCCCCATTGACTTGATTGATAATTAGTTGGGAGTCACCATACATGTGTAACTCTATGATATTCCATTCCATAGCTAGCTTAAGGCCATTGACCAATGCTTCATATTCTGAGATATTGTTGGTGCATGAAAATATCAATTTGTAAGATTTAGGAATCTTGTATCCTTGTGGAGTGATGAAGAGGACCCCTGCTCCAGATCCTTGTTGAGTGAATGAACCATCAAAGTACATCCTCTATGGATGTTCAGTGAGATGCATGATTGTTTCATCAGGGAATTCAATTAGTAACAGTTCATCATCCTAGAGTGGTGAATCAGCCAATTGATCTGCAAGTACCTATCCTTTGATAGCTCTCTATTCTACATATTCAATGTCAAATTCACTTAGAATCAGGACCCATTTTGCCAAACGTCCTGTTAATGCTGTTATGCTCAAAAGATACTTTAGAGGATGGATCTTAGAAATGAGATTTACTATATGAGAGAGCATGTAGTGTCTCAATTTTTGTGATGCAAAGATGACTGCTAAGCATGCTTTTTCAATAATGCTATAATTGAGCTCATAAGTGACTAGTGTTCTACTAATGTAGTAGATAGCTCTTTCTTTCTTTGTTTCATCTTCTTGCACCAGTAATACTCCTAGAGATGTAGTTGTAGCTGAGATGTATAGGATTAAAGGTTTTCCATGAATAGGCACCAAGAGAATAGGTGGAGTAGCCATGTACCCCTTTAATTCTCTGAAGTTTGCTTCACAGTGTTCATCCCATTTGAAGGTAACCCCTTTATGTAGTAGCTTAGTAAATGGTTGTGCTCTATCTATAAGTTGGGACATGAATCTCTTGATGGACTAAAGTCTCCCTTGTAGTGTCCTTATTTGACTGATGTTACAAGGAGGAGCCATCTCTAGAATACCTTTTACTTTTGTAGGATCTACCTCGATTCCCTTTGCAGATACTATGAATCCTAGGAGCTTCCCTACTTGGACCCCAAAGGCACATTTCTTTGGGTTGAGCCTAAGTTGGAACTATTCCATTCGATCCAATATCTTTCTTAGGTCAGCAATGTGAGTAATTCATTCCTTAGATTTAGCCAATGTGTCATTGACATAGTCCTCCATGTTCTTGTGCATCATGTCATGGAATATTGTTGTCATGGCTCTTTGATATGTTGTGCTAGCATTCTTTAACCCAAAAGGCATGACATTCCAGCAAAAGGTGCCCCATGTGCATGTGAATACAATTTTCTCTTGATTCTTAGGGGCGATCTTGATTTGATTATAGCCCGAGAATCCATCCATTAATGAATCCATCTGAAAGCCTGCTGTAAGATCTATGATCATGTCAATGTTTGGTAGAGGGAAGTCATCCTTCGGACATGCTTTATTTAGGTCTCTGAAGTCCGTACAGATCCTGATAGATTTATTAGATTTAGAAATGGGGACCACATTGGAGATCCACCCTGCATAGGCAACGACTCGAATAAATCCAGCTGTCAGCAACTTTTCTAGCTCCGCTTTTACTAATAATGCAACATGAGGATGCATCTTTCTATGTTTTTGCTTTACGGGCTTGATTCAAAGAGCTATAGACAAATGGTGCATAATGAGATTAGGATCTAGCACTGGCATATTAGTATAAGACCATGCAAAGTTGATCTTCTTCTCTTTCAGGAACTCTATGAACTGTATCTTCTCTTCTTCTGATAAGGATTGTGCCAGATGAACTATTTGAGAATTTTCATCAATTCCCAAGTTTACTGGCTGTGTTGGTTCAATCAATACCAAAGATCTTTCCTGAAAGTGTTCAGGGAGGATATCAAGAGTCTCATCCTTTGGCACCTTAGAGAGGTTTTCACCATTGGATATGTCTTTTTTCTTTAGTATTTTGGGATCTGATACTGCCACAGAGTGGTTTTCACCATCAGTCCACTTTTTCTTTTGATTTTTCAATTTGTGACTAAGAAACTTGATATCCTCCTATGACATGTTCTTGCTCCTTGCATTGGTAGAAGAAGGGTAAGGTTCACAAGCGTTGAGATAACAAGCAAGGGTGTGGTCATTGGAAAAGTCGAGGATAGGAGTAGGATCTATTTCAGTCCAATCAATTAGGTCTAGATGTACCAATGTTAGGGAGTCAGATCCTGGGAAGGACAACATCGTGTTAGCATCAAGACCATTAACCAACATGACACCGTCCGTTAAGTTAATTTCTTTGATATTTAGATCAATAAGAGTGAGATCATTGTAAAAAGGGTCGTTGTTAGTCATATGTGGACCAAATTCTAGTGACTCGTCAGTAGAAGTCTCATCATCATCTCTTTGTAAAAGGAGGCTTCTTGCTTGTAGTCTATGAAAATCTTTGAGACTTATGTTTTCACCCGTGTCTTCATCAATGTTCAGGGGAATGAACTCTTCTTCTGCTTTAGGGGGATCAATATTATTGAGAGGAGTATCAGAACATTTACTAGGAGCTGAGGGAGCTGCGAACATGTGAATTGCATCTACTTCAATATCTTCAGAGGCAATAGATAGTCAATCCCATTCATAATCATGAGAGTCTATGACATCATCATCATACCTATTGAAGTATTTAGCAATGTTTATCTGATGTACTCAGTTAGCCATTTGTAGATCAAAGTGGGGTAGATCAAGTACATGTGAAATGGTGACCAATTTCCCCTATTTAGGATGTAAATTCTGAGGCTGGGGTATCTCTTGAGTGATTTTTGCTATGGTGTCTCCTACCTCTTGAATGGGAGGTTGTGCTAGTAAAGGAGTGTGAAGATCCAGTGGTACCTCAAAGCTGGGTACATAGCGTTCTCCTTGATATTCAGGATTCTCTGTACCAACATGTCATAATATTTCATAAGGCCATGGTTCTAGTATTATTTCATCTATTTTATCACTCCTTGTCTCAGAAGGTGGACTTGCTTTGGAAATAGGTTTATCAATTTTAGTATTAAAACCCAGTCCTTTTTTATCTCTGGTATTCTAGAACTCCATGGGTATAGGTTCAACAATCCCTTGTCCTGTGTCATTTAGAGGTCCCTTTCCTTTGTAATCCATTTGTGTAAGGAAATCATATCCCTTTCTGTACTATTCTGGAGATATCTTTACATGTTTGACCTTAGATTACACCATTTTTCCTTTGTAGAGCCAAGCCAAGACTGCATGTTCTTTTGTGTTATCTGAAGAAGATGTGGATGCCTTTATCATGCCAGTTGCCTTGTGTACTTCATGCTCTTTTAATGCTTGAGGTGTGAATGTCGATGAAGCTTTTCCATAGGATCTCGGTGACATTGGAAGTTCTATCAGTGAGGGACTTAGGTCTAGTTTGTACTCTCCCATACCTGTCTCTTCAAGTTTCAAGGTTTTGCTAAAACTCTTCATAATATGTCCTTGGTAGTTTCAGGAGAAATTGTATCCATAGCTTCTTTGTTGTGTGGGATCATGCTACCTGCTTTGACATTGTTGCAAGTGTAGTTAGCATCAACAGGAATCATCACCTCCACCCCATTATGTGGAAATTTTATGCATTGGTGGTAAGTGGATGGTACAACTTGCATCTCATGAATCCATGGTCTCCCTAGTAGGATATTGTAGGTCAATGGTAAATCCAGAACTTGACATATAACATTCCTCTCAATTGGTCCAACTCTGATAGGTAGAGCAATAAGACCCCTGGAGGATCTTTCTTCCTCATCATAAGCTTTGATGGTTATCTTGTTTCTAGAGTCAATTGTTTGTTCTGAGAGACCCAGTCTCCTAATTAGGTCCAGTGTAAAAATATTCAATACTGCACCTCCATCTATCAATACACGTCTAACATGAGATTTATGAATAAGGACTTTGATAAGGAGGGGTTGGTTGTGTGGATGGGTCAATGACTTGTCATCCTCTTTAGAAAAGGAGAGGTAATGTGGCGCTGAGATGTGATTGACCATCACTTGAAACTTGTCTATGTCAATATCTTTTGGAACATTAGCAGCGTGTAGAGCCTGTTCTAGGATTTCCCTATGTACCATGGATATCTTGAGCAACTCGAAAATGGAAATTTTGGTAGAGGTTCATTGCAATTGGTCTATCAAGTCATATTTTTCTCTGGGGATAGTGACCATGTGTTTTGCAGCTGGTTTAGGAATAGTGACAATAGGAACCTTGGATGTAGACATCAATTTTGGAGGTCCTTTAATTGTGACCTGTGCTTGACTCTGTGTCACATCATTTGAGTGGGGTGAGATACCTTTAATCATGATCACATTGATGGATTCAGTTTTAATGTTGAGCATATTAATCACATTGTCACTTTTGGAATAGGTGTAGTGTACCTCATTACCCTTGCTTTTAGATGTTTCTCCTTGATTGTAATTAGGAAAGGGTTTGTTGACTATTGTATGATCTTCATTGGTAGTATGTCCATCTACTGTGCTCTTAGCTCCTTCGATGAGGTCTTGGATGACATGTTTAAGTTTGAGACAATTATTAGTCTTGTGGCCCTTGTTTTTGTGGAAGACACAATAGGAATTATTATACCACCACCTGGGTTTGACCATTGGTTCCCATGGTTTAGAATCGAGAATCGTAAGAACTTTGTTATCCACCAATGTTTTCAAGATGGTCTCAAGAGGCTCCCCCAAAGGAGTAAATGTTCTTTGGGGTTTTGAAGTCCATGTTCATTCCTTGTTGTTATCATTATTCGCTTTGGAGACGGGAGGTGTTACCTTAGCATCTTTGCTTTCTTGCATGCCATTAGTTAGATTGAATGCCTTAGTTTAGGATTAATGTTAGAGGCATCAACCACTCTATCATTAACAACATTCTTGTTTTGTTTCCACCATTTAGGCTTGGAGTTGGAGTTATTGGCCTTGCTTTCATTTTGAAGGGTGATCTCTCCCCTTTTGACCATGACTTCCTCAATACAGAGGGCATTTTTAATCATTCTATCAAAGCTAGGAGAGTCTTGTATTTGTAGAGCATAGCTCAATTGAGGCACTAGATTATTAATGAAGATTTCCCTCTTCTTTGTTTCGGGAATGACCCTTGAATACCATGCAAAAATATTCCTCCATCTTTGTAGGAAGTGTGTGAATGATTCTCCAGTTCATTATTTAGTGTTACATAGGTCCATCATAGTTACATCATGCTGGATGTTGTAGGAGTAATGTTGAATGAATCATTGAATTAAATCCTCAAATGTTTTTACCTTAGGGTTTAGTTTTGAGAACCGCTCCATGGCATTACCTCCTAGACTTCTTGGAAACAATCGCATGAGGTATGTGGGTTCATACATGTATTCTATGCTTAGAGCACATAATTCCCTTACATGGTCGTGTGAATCAGTTTCTCCCGTGTACTTGTCATAGTGTGGCCTTGCCACGTTGGGAGGAAATGGGACCATAGTGATACTCTTGTCAAAAGGAAATGGACAAATGGCATCCAAAGAGTATTTTGTCTTGGGTTTATCTTTCTCCTATTTGAGATTTGTGAGCTATGTTTGCATTAGATTGAGTTGTTTGGTGAGGATATATATAGGGTTTGGTACCTCCTTTTCTTTGAGATTTTCTACATTGTAATCCTTGGGTAACTTGACACCTAAGGATGCTAGATGGAGGAAGTATTTTTCTTTATTGTCACCAATTATCTGTTCCAATAGCTTGTGGTCCATTTACTTTGTTTGAGTTTTTCATATTCATCTTTAGGGATCTCCTCTTCACTACCTGATCCAAGTGGATTATGTTCAAACTTGAGTCTTTCTTCCTCTTCCATGCCTTCAGATTGTGCGTGTTTTCCATCATTGTAACCCTCAAAATCCCTACTCCATTCGTTAGTGTTGCTATCCATTTGAGGAGAATCTAGATCAAAAAGTGAACTATGAGAAGTTTCTCCTTGAAAGTGTGGTGTTTTAGGAGGCACTTTTGATCCTTTAGTTGTGTACTGGTTGCGTCTTGTTTTAACCATGAAGTTTATTTCTCAACGTTGTTAACATTTCCCGATAGTGCAAGTAAGGATTTTAGATCATTCAAGTGGGTGTGTCTAGGTAGAGGCAAATTTTTGTTGGTGGATGTAAATGATTCCAACATCAAAGGGTTAGAATCCCTTGATAGTGAGTTGGGAACCAAGTTGTTGATAGGAAATGGGTAGACCAAACGTATTGAACTGATCATGAAAGACTGATTAAGTATGCAAAGTGGACGTTTCAAAAGTGTTTTGAAATATATCAGGGGGACCAGAAGAGACAATAGGAACCAGCTAAAGAGAAAAAAAGGGTACCTAGATCAACCGAGACTTCCTAAGAAAAATTCCTACAGATACCTACTGTCCTGCATGCGAGCCCCCAGATGTGAGCCTCTGGTGGTACTAGATGCGATCCTAGAATCTAGATGTGACTATTTGCTAACTAAATGTGATCTAGGATACCAAAGGCAATCCCAAATATTGAATGCAACTTGGGAAATACAAGATGTGATCTTATGATGGTTTTTTCAGTTTCAGTTAGTTCTGAAAAGCTCATTTTTTAAGTGCATGAAGTTGCTTGTTTCCAAATTGTGTCAAGAGGTGTCGTAAGGTGTGAAAAAAACTTGTGCTCCAAGGTTTGAATTTTGTTGATTGTTTTGAGGAGCTTATATTTTTAATGATCTTTTGAACACGCCAAATAGTTTTGCATTGTTAAAAGGGTGAAATAAACACTCATCTTTTCCTATTATCTAGGTGGAGGATGAAAATATTTGCTTATTGATTCAGGTACACACTCAAATGCTAATCAGAATACAACCATCACCAAGCACACAATGCCTCCAGTCATGATGTTGTATTAGCCGAATCCAAACGCAAGTGAGGGCACAATATGATGAGTGTCTTGGGGCAATTACTTTTTTCCTTGCACAAAGATTATCACCCTTTCGGGGATGAATCAAGAATTCTTTCAGTTGAAGTTGTTGTAGATTATTGGGAAATCTATTTGAAACTGTCCCCCATATAATTGCACAAGGAAAAATTCAGGCATATAGCCCTATGAGTACCTGAATATATGTAGTCTCGCAAGCAAGATTCAAGCGGCTCCACTCTACATATACCTAGATATGTTCAAGGAATGATGTCGTAATTCCAAGAACAAAACCAGTTTCATCTTCCGAGGCTTTGGCCTACGAGGAAGCAACTATTTATAATGAGTTGGAAGGGTTGGCGTAAGACCTATCCTCACTTGGGTCATTCCCGAGATATTTTTTCCTCAACCGATAGGTCCTCTACTATTTAAATGATATGTAACCAGGATTGGCGAGCTTTGGATGTCTGGATTTATGATTCTTCCGAAGAAGAAGAACATACTCTCCTAATCTAAACCGTTTTCTCCCAAGACACTTAAAACAAAGTTCATTCCTTCAAGCTATGTTGAGCTCAATTTAGTTGTTCCTATTTTAAAGAAAACAAGATTCTTGAAAGGGAAAGTATGCCTTATTCAATTAACCACAAAATTTAGTGAGTTTCTTGTTCAATTTCTATTTCCAAAAAATAATTATACGATTGAGTTGTTCATTGATCCCACATATTTAGTGCTTTGTGTTGTTCATTTACTGTTTCCAAATTGAATTAAATGATGTGTTTGTTTGTTCATTTACTCCAAATTCTGTTCAATCCATAAAATGATGTATGAGTTTCTGATTTTCCTTAAAAGGAAAAGAGCATAATCCTCTAGTCAGTTTAGTGATAAATTGGAACATGTACTTAGATTTTGAAAACAAGTAAATAGAGGTCAAGATGGGGGGTTGGAAACTCGTAAAACTGAGTTAGTATCTATTTAGTTCAACTCCATGAAAACCTCCAAAAATAACCTACAAACACTTGTTAAGCTGCAAAATACCACAAACACCACTTGTCAAAATGTTAGGATTAGGTAAACCAAATGCACAAGCTTTCTAACCAGATGCGAGCCTAAAATTCTACTAAATGTGATGTAGTATACCGTATGCGAGCTTTTACACCAAATGCAAGCCCATGCTTACCAGATGCGAGCCTGAACTGAAAATGACACAGGAAATCCCGGATGCGATCCTAGTTTTCTGCGGTTTGAGGGCGTACCAGAAAGGTTAAAAACGATCCTGTAACAGATTTTTGAACATGCAAATTAGTTAAAAAGTGTTAGAAAATAAGGCCTAGTTGAAAATTGGGCCCCACGGTGGGCGCCAAAAATGTGCATGTGTATTTGGGTACTTGATAAGAGAGACACAACACATCAATAAGTCATTGTATTAGTTCAAAAGGGTTAGATAGACATGTAAAACCACCTAATATCGACCTATTGCCTTCTAACTAAGAGGAGTGTGATTAGTAAAATAATAGCCCTCAGATTATGCTACAATTAGTGACATATACAACCTAGCATGAATGATTTTAGTTTAAAAACAAGCTAAAAAGATGAGAAAACATGCATTCTAGCTCTAAGCATGGAAATGATTACAATGCAAAAGCATGAAATAATAAGTGAAATATGATTCTAAGATTAATCTAGCAGCATAACACTGCATTTACAATCGAAGGTGAAGGCTACTTTTCTCTCAAAAATGGCTTCTATTTATAGAAGAATGAGAGAGAGAGAGAGGGGAGATAAGGTGAATTAATGAGTTGAGGGACTCATTAATGGAGGTGTAAGAGCCATTAATGCCTTGGGCATTAATAAGGCATGGAGGAGACATAGGCTTAAGGCATCTTCATTAATGAGGCATTAATGAAAGCCTTAAAGAAGCATGGGGAGGGTGTAAGAGGATGGCTTGAGAAGGTAGACTTTTAGGATAGTCAAGCTTGAGAAAGTGGACTTTCTCAAGTGGGTTGAGTTGTTAATCATTCCCTAATGGAATGTGACAATATTAGAAGGTGGGTTAGGGTATAATTAGGATTAGGATTAGATTAGCAAGGGGTGAATGGGTTGAGAAGGGTTAGAACCTAGGGTAGAAGTGGTTGAGATAGGTTAGGATGGGGTTTAAGGGAATATTAATTAAATGAATTAAACTTATTTAATTTATTCAAAAATATAGGAATTAATTATTTAAACAATTTAATTGCTTTTAATAATTAGGGGACTATAGCCATTTTAATTAAATTAAATAGGCTAGGAGAAGGGATTATTTTGCAAGTGGGTAATTGATTTAGGGATTTATTTAATTTCTTTATAATTAAATACTATAGCCATGTTTGAATTTGATTCATTTTAATTGGTTTGAATTGATTTGAATCATATGGCTATAATAGTTAATATAAATTAGTGATAAAAATACCTAGGACATTAAATTGATTTGAAGAATTATTCCAAGCAGTAACATGGTCATTTGGACATAATCGAGGGTATGATCACACTTAGGGAAAATAGGGTCCATAGTTGGAACAAACCAAATTTAGGTAGTTACAGGTACTCCATAGCAGAATGGTATAGCAGAAAGAAGGAAAAAATCCATTGTGGATTGTGCAAGAACCTTGATGATTCAAAAGAATGTTGCTACCAAATACTAGAAGGAAGCCATCAGCACTACAATTCACACCTTGAACTGAGTTCAACTGAAGAAAGGTACAGAGAAGACACCTTTTGAATTATGGTATGGATATAAACCTAATGTTTGATATTTCAAAGTATTTGGAAGTAAATGTTACATCTTGAAGGAAGCAAGAAATGGAAAATTTGATGTAAAAGGCGATGAAGGTATATTCCTAGGATACTCTTGTAAAAGCAAAGCATATAAATGTTTGAATCTTTCTAATCATAAAGTCATAAAAAGTGTGCATGTAAGGATTGATGAGTTTGCAGAAAGAGGTGAAGAATAGAGTAGTAAATAGCCTCACGATTACATAAAATTTATATATTATGAACCTGATACTATACCTAAGACACAAGAAATGGTGATTGGATAACATCCCTGTCAACCATTGAATTCATCTACACAAACTCAAAAAGTTCAACCTAAGTTGCAACCTATGCAACCTGAGATGCTGGTAGAGGAAACCAAGTTGCAGACTGAAGAGACCGAGTCATAGACAGAGGGAATCGAGTCACAGATAGAGGCACCCGAGTCTCAGACAAAGGTGCCTGAGTCTCATAAAGTGGAACCCAATTATCAGACATAATAATAGAACATAACTTTTGAGCATGGTGAACCCAGTGGAACAAGCCCAAAATCAAGAAGGAAGGATCCTGTACTTGCAAAATATGTCAAAAGGCATCATGCACCTGACCAAATAATTGGAGATCAGACAGAAGGTGTAATGACAAGGAACAAAATTAAAGGTACATGTTCTTAGTGAAATTGAACCTAGAACTATTAAAGATGCATTGATTGATGAAAGATGGATTGAAGCAATGAATGAAGAAATTGAGAAGATAGAAAAGAACAAAAACTAGAATCTTGTACCTAGACCAAAAGATAAGAATGTGATTGGTACTAAGTGGGTTTTCAGGAACAAGATGAATGAAAAAGGATAAGTTTCCATAAACAAGGAAATATTAGTATGTAAAGGATATGCTCAAGAAGAGGGTATTGATTATGGAGAAACTTTTTCTCCTATTGCAAGACTTGAAGGAGTTAGAACTCTTCTAGCATATGTTGCACTCAAAGGATACAAGGTATATCTAATGGATGTAAAATCTGCATTCTTGAATGGAATTCTTGAAGAAGAAGTCTATATTAAGAAACCTTAAGGTTTTGTAGATCCTAACAAAAATAATATGGTTTCAAAATTACACAAAGCATTGTATGAACTGAAGCAAGCTCTTAGAGCCTGGTATGAAAGACTGCATCGTTACTTGATAAGCATTGGATTTCAGAGAACTAATGACAATAGTTGCTTGTATATCAAAGAAGGACCTTAGAAAAAGATACTATTAGAAAAAATATTTGTTGATGATATATTGTTTACTGGATATGATGACTTATACAGAGCATTCTTAGAAGCTATGAGTAAGGAATTTGAAATGTCTATGTTTGGTGAAATCAAATTCTTTGTTGGTTTACAAGTTTATCAGATGAAGGATGGTATCTACATTAAATAGTCTAAATACATCAAAGAGATACTGAAGAAATTTGGGATGATAGCTAATCCTAGAGAGAATCATTTGATGTCTATCAAAAGGATTCTGAGATATCTTAAGGGTACAAAGATTATGGATTATGGTATATGAAAGGAGGAAACTTTGACTTGAAGACTTTTATTGATGCTGATTGGGATGGAAGTGTTGATGAAAGAAAGAGCACAAGTGGTGGATAATTATTTCTTGGCAAGAGGTTAGTTTCCTGGATAAGCAAGAAATAAAACTGCATTTCTCAATCTACAACATAAGCAGAGTATGTTGCTGCAGCAGTAAATTGTTCAAATATCATATGGTTCAAATAATTGTTGTCAGGTATGAAGGTGGAAATCATACAACCAATTATTATCTACTGTGACAACACGAGTGCTATTAATATCTCAAAGAACCCCGTGATGCATACTAAGACTAAAGATATTGCAATAAAGTATCATTTCTTGAGAGAATTGGTTCATGACAAGGAAGAAATAAGATTGGAATATGTGAATACCAAGGAAAAAATTGTAGACATATTCACAAAACCATTACCTAAGGATGCATTTTTGTATCTTAGAGGAAAGCTAGGGGTAATTCCCCTAACTGAGGCTCACTAAAACACAGTTTAGTGATGCATTACCCGAGCTACAGAATAGACTTAACATGTTGATGTAGATATTTAGAGCTTATTGCATATGAATCAGTACAAAAAGGTACATTACAACTTAATTGGATATGTCAGTTGGTGTCTTTGGCATTGGTTTTCAAAGAGGGAGAGATTACAATATGTCATAATGATTAGTGAAAGAGGGAGATATTACTGTATGTTAGTAAAGATTACTGATGGAGAGATTCATGACAGAGGGAGTTTTGGATGAGAATTAGAATGAAGCTAAGGAAATTAATAAAAATTTCATTCTTATGTATGTTGCTCTATAATTCTTTGTATTATGACATGTTGTGTTTCCATCAATGCCAAAGAGGGAGATTGTTGATGACAATTATTCAATTGTGTATTGTCATTGATGTTTACACAAGTATAGTGATGTTCACACAAATGTCTAATCATATTCGAGCACATTTAGTTCATGCCAAGTACTCTCAGGAATTAAAGAAGACCAAAGTGATTTTCAGTTCTAACCGATTTCACTTGGGCTTTATAGTGTTGGTTGGGCATTGAAGGGTTTCAGTGTTGACCGAGTAAAACAGTTAGTGTCAGCCAACTAACAGGAGTTTATATTTTATGGATAAATGGTTATATGCAGCCAATAGACATGAGTTTTATTATTTATTTGGAAGGATATTAAGGGTGACTTGACAAGGTTTATCATATTAATATAAGGTCAATTTTGGATTGAATATGGATAGTGAGATAGTGTGTGGAAGTGTACAAGTGATATGAAGAGTGAAGGCAAAATTAGATGGGATTCTGATTAAGGACAGAACACAATGGACTACATTAGAATATTCGATCAGTGAGGATCAATTATTTAATCCAGAAGATAGATCTTAATCAAAAAATATAATTTCTTAACAAAACAGGTCAATCCATTGTTACTTTCTAACAATTGTAGCGGTGATCAAAATCTCTTAAAAGAGTACACTTAACAGTCTTTTATAAATCCTCTCATGAGGTGACATTTCTACATTGAAGTGTTTGAAGACCTCTCACAAGGCCAATCCATACAGGGTGATTAAATCCTCTAACAAGGTGACACCTAACAGTGTGTTATTGTAACCTTTAACAAGGTTGGCTCATAACATGGCTCACTTCAGAAGAGTGAAAAATAGTGACTGCAATAGGTGGTTTTTACCATATTGGGTTTCCATGTTAAATCTTGGTGTTATCTGTGTACATTTAATTTTCTTTATGGTTTATATTTCTATAATTAATTACTAAAGATAATCAAAGTTAATATCTTAATATTTTCTATGTTAACTGAGTGACAGTAGAATATCTCTATTAACCGAGAAACAATGACTAATTTTTTTAAGACATCTAAGGGACTTGGATTTATTTTTGTGGTAATTGATTTACTCCTCCCCTCTTAGTTACTCAACTCATTTCCAACAGCTGGTCTCTGTCATTGGGTCTCTGCAGTCTTTCTTGAGATGACCAAATTTATGATAGTGTAGACATGCCATTCCAGGGTTAGTCCAGCCTCTAGAATTTCTAGTTTATTGCCTCATACATTTTGCATATATGTTACCAAATCTTCCACCAGCTGTACAATTTGCCCGTTTATTGTAATCCCAAACATATTGGTTACCAACTCTTTTTAGTTGATAGGCAGTTTCTTGACCTTTAGGCTTGCATGCTTGCTTTTTCTTCTTCCAGCATTCAAGAGATGTGTGCCCATGAATTTTGCAAGTAGGATAGTATTTTTCCATGTAGGTTTCCTTCTTTGGTTTTTTCACCTCAAATTTACATTCATATGCTTTATGTCCTTTCTTGTTACATTTATAACAAATTCCTATGAATGAAGATGTGGATTTAGGAATACCTTTCATTTTTCTGCTGCAAAAATTTGATGTGTGGCCTTGCTTTCCACAGTGATTGCATGTCAGCTTTCTTGGTCTTGGATTTGCATAGAAATTATTTGGATTATCTTGATTGGGTGATTCTCCATTCTTGGTATAGCCTAGTCCAGTGTTGTTGTTGTCTCTCCTTTGTCCATCAAGAAAATCATCCATCCTTTTATTGCTTTCTTCATCTCTCTTGATTATTTCATTATGTTGTTGCTGAATTCTTAGTTCTTGTTTCAACTTTTCATTTTCTTCTCTTAGTTCACTGGTAGCTTCTATTCTTTCAATGAGTTGTGTATTCATTTTGTTTGCCTCTTAACTCATAAGAATAATCTAATTTGTAATCTCATGATGATGTTCTGTAAGTCTGACTCTTTCTCTTGTAGCTTTTCAGCAATCTTCCTTCTATCATCAATAGCTAGTGTTCTCTCTTGCTCAGCTTGTCTAGCATTGTTCATGACATCAATTATTCTTACCATCTATGTATCTTGACCAATTTTTAGAGACTTTACTTGTCCATCTAGATGTTGATTGATTTAATTTAAGCTTGTGATGCTTTCTTCTGATGTGTCTAATGCTTTTCTAGTTGTAGATCTTGAAGATTCAAATAGATTTGGTATCTCTTCTTCATGGTAATCTGTTTCATTACAGTGAGATGCCATAATATTTATTTCATCTAGTAGTTGTCTCATCTTGATTCTAGCTTCTTTATACTACTAATAGAAGATATGAATTTCTAGCTTCTAATTCTCAATACTCTTGTCAAGCCTATACTTCTCCATTGTATGCTTTTTTCTCTTAAGTATTTAAACTTTCCAAATAAGAGATCTAGCTCTGATACCAAATGTTGGAAATAATTGTAAGTGTGTACTGAGAGGGGAAGGGTGAATCAGTACCTCTAAAACTTTTAGTTAATTAAACTTTGTCCTTATGTAATCAAATCTTTCTTATACCGATCATATATGCTGTTCTTTCTGATGAACTATAACTAATTGAATGTTTGAAGATGTTAAGTTGATGATCACCAAGACACAAAAAGTTAATGCAAGACATTAAATTAGTTAATTTATTGTATTGTTATTGATGTCAACTTGATATAATATGTATGGTCATGTACATACTAATAAATACTTCAAAGAACCAAAGAATCAAAGGCTATGCTATCAGTAATGCATAAAAGTTAGGTATTCACAAAGTGACAGTATACACCGACAGAGTGCACACCAATAGACAAACTAAAACCAACAAGAACAAAGTTCCAGTGTTACCCGATGAGCAAAAGCACAACATTACCAATGAGCAAAGTCACAGTGTTACCCGATGAGAAAAAGCACAGTGTAACCCGGCGGATAGATTTACAATGTTGCTTGACGGATAGACAATAGGATGGAGATCCCAAAGACAAATGAAGTCTCACCAATGGAACAGTTAGTTTTCACCGATGACTAACTAAAGTATTGACCGAAAAAACAAAGAGTTCAAAAATGACAAAATGCTTAGCTGTCAAGAGCTAAATATAGACTTAACTGGTACTTATCATTATTTTAATCAACAAGATAAAGCCAGAGATAAGTAAAGGATTTAAAGCTACTTAGTCCACTTGGAAAGAATATCTCTATGAGATAAATCAGGAGTTTTTCTTTAAATCTAATTGGAAAGAATTGTGGATCACACCAAGATCAAGAAAGCCAAGAAACGGTGAAATCATGTCTATATAAGAGACAAGCTAATTCAATATGAATTAGGGAGAGTGACAAGAGAATAGATGTTGAAGAGATCTTGAAGGAGAAGAAAGTCTTCATTCAGACCTGATCGATCTAGCTTAGGAAAGAGATAAATTCTATAGACACCAACGAACAATGATTCAACATCATAGAGTAGAACAGTGTGGAGAAAAGGTATTGAATTGATTAGATTGATTCGAAAGGTAATGTACTTACAATAGATATGGAAATTTGCAATTCAGGTTGTATATGTGAACATATCAATTTATTGTTTCAGTTTAACAATTGAAGCACTAAGTCTCTTAACTGAGCAGGAATTAAAAGTATTTTTCAATTGAGATACATCCCAAGGAGTATAAAAAAGTTTGATCATACAAAGTAGCATTGGATATGCCCGATACCTATTGATAGGCCAAATGAGTGTTTGATCAAGGATGGTAGCATTAGATGCTAGATACTAAGTGACAAACTATTCATTTAAATCCTCTAACAAGGTCACACCTAACAGTGTGTTTGTAACCTTTAACAAGGTTGTCTCTTCACTGAGCTCACTTCAGAAGAGTGAAAATTTGGGTTACCGATCCTAGTGGTTTTCCCTTAACAGGGTTTCCACATTAAAAATCTATGTTTTAATGTGTCTATGAGTCAATACTTTATTGTTTTGCATTTCACAAAAGTAAATCTGGATTGATCGGTATACACTAGTTATTTATTGTATTTTGGTAAATAGAAAGACTGCTTATCGGTAAAAATATAGAAGAAGGTTTTACAAAGAATTCTGACAAGTAGTAATTTGATATAAGTATTTCAAGGAAATCATATTGTAGGATTGAATATAAATATAGGCTTATAAATGTGGTAATAAATTTTTGGGTTGATTTAAGGATTAATTTTTGAGGCCACTGATTCACCCCCCCCTCTCAGTTATTCTAACAATTGGTATTAGAGCTTGTGTGTTAGAAAGAGAGTTTAACAACTCAAGGTAAAGATCACAAGATGAACAAATGAGATGTGACCAAGTTGAACAAAGACAACTTTGCTTCATGGAAAAGAATGATAAGACTCCACTTATCAGGTATTGTAAATGATGTTACTCAATACTTAAATACTGAATATGTGTTGCCCACAAGAGCACTCACAGTTGAAAAAATGAGAGAGAATCATGGGCACAACTGCATGATAATAGAGCTTGCTTCCTCTCTCTCTGATTCTGAATTTGAAGATGTCAAAGCATGCACAACTAAAAATAAGATGTGGGATAAATTAAAGATTGTACATAGTGGTGATAAAAATGTTCTGAGAGCCAAGGTAGAAATCCTTAGAGGAAAGTTTAATGATCTCAGAATGAAACAAGGTGAAAACATCACACATTACAACACAAGAATCAAAGAGGTAGTCAATTCTATCTGAGAAGTTGTAGGTGTACTAGATGAAGAGGCAGTGATAAGTAAAATTCTAAGAACCTTATTGCCTACTTATGCTATTAGAGTATCTTACCAAACCTTTGATAATAAATGAGAGCAGTAGAAAATAACAATGTTACTCTAGATAGTTTGATTGGAAGAATGATTTCATTTGTGGTGAATAACTTTGATAATAGTGTCTTACCAAACATATAGTTTGCATTAAAATATTTTTTGAGAATAAGTAAATAAATTCATAAACACACTATGAGAAAAGATAGTGAAAGTGAAAGTGAAGAAGAAGATCTTGATGAAATTGAAGCACTTATGGCTAGAAGAATGCAGAGAGGCAAAGGTAAACACAAAGATAAATTACCACTTGTATGTTTTAATTGTAAAGAGATTGGACACTTTGCTACAAGATGTCCTAATAGAAGAAAAGATGATAGAAGTAATGATAGTTCATTTGAAAAGAATTTTGACAGAGGTGATAACCGAGTGATGCAAAGCCCTCCACTATCACCCTAAGGAGACTAACTCAACTCGAGGATTCTACAAATAACTTGGAATCCACTCAAGGATTTAACCTTAATAAAGGATCTAGTAGAGTTATATGAATTTGTAAATCACTCCCACAACCATGCTCATGAGTTTACTATCACTTTCCCTTATTCCAATCTCCCCTTGCACCAACTCCATCCTAGGTCACCTAGTGCACCTAGTACCTCCACCATACCCAAACTCCAACCAAGCTTCTCACACTGATCCTAACACCATAGATCATCTTAAAATGGTCTATATACCATGATCAAACTCACCATTCACTCCAATCAATTCATCTTTCACCAGTTCTTACTATAGCCCTTCTAGGCTTGTCTAGTAGCATTTCCTAGACAATAATCTGCAAATAACTCACAAAATCTCCAAATAACCTAAAAAGGTAATTAAATTTTCTAATACCCTTTTTGGATTTATTAAACATATTGTCAAAGTTAGATTTCGACCCTTTGACTGGTGAACCTTTCTATCACCCTATAACCCTCATCCTGGGCCTAATTAGCCCTTGCTTAAAGAAGAAACTCCTAATTCCACTTACTTCCAAGACTCAAGAACCAAAAATAGTCTTATAAAATGGTTTAGAACAATGTATTTTCAAATTTTTTTACTAGAACTACTCGTCCATACTCCCATTTATCAAACCCTCTTTTTTAGGCACTCTACCTTAGGGATTTCTCAACCGGACACTTCCACTCACCTCCAGACCCTTCCAGTGGATCCAACACCATCATATGAACATATTATGACATTCCATGCCATAAAAAGTAGCTCTCATGTGGCTGGAACATTCAGACCTTGACTGGTCCAACCACCATGCACCCCAAATCAGTACTTTGTCTCCATTAGAGACCTCTAAATTCATCCTCCTACTTGTCCCTGCAAATGATCATCTAAAGACACTTAATGTACAGGGATAGGCATCTCCCACAAGATATAGATCATCATAGAAAGTGGGAGATCCTAATTCATCTTGGCAACTTCAAAGTGAATGTTGATTGCACACAAACTAACACTGAGAACAATCAGCAATAAGATTGAGATTCTTGGCTCTACAATGTCATGCCCCAAAATCTGGGCATTTAAAATTTAATCGAAAGAACATAAATTTTCATTTAAACATGTTATAAGAACTATAATAGATGAAATCTTTTCAATACCTTTACATATTTCACAGATTAAACTAATAGAAAGTTTGATATATGATTTCAACAACAAATAATAAAGTTATAATCCTTAAGATTTATTTTCTTATCACTTTAATAGATCAAAAAATAATACTAATTCTGAAGTAGCCAATAATGCAATTAATCATACAAGTATATAGAACAATTTCTTTCTGTTTTATTACAAGGAAATAGTGAATACAATTCCTTCAAAATACATTAACCTTAAAACAAGGGAATTACAAATTTCCAATTCCTTTAAAATGTTTCAAGAAGAACTTTAACCAAAGTGACTTTTGAGAAGGGGGTTACAACAAAGATTCCAAGACACCAGCTACACATCTAGGAGCTTTCTCAGGACCTGCAATAACATCAAGGTTGACCATGGAGGATCACCTCCCAACCTAGGCCTTTGCAAGGCCACCCCCGAGCTAGGGGATCCAGAAATGAACAGGAGACATACATACAAACAAGTACTCACAATATCGAAACCAACAATAATTCATCAAGAAATTCCCTCCCAAGGTTTAACAAAAAGAAGGTCTCCAAGAAACCTTCTCCAAAAGTGGGGTGATAGTGTACTAGCCAAGGAGGAGAAAGCCAATAATACAAAATACGTACACTAGGAATGGGCCACACATGGATTCAACATTCCTAAGTACCACATATATAATCCTATTCCATGGACACACATGGACTCATGAATAGATTTCTACCCTTCACCTCCATGCCCTTCCATGGAAACTGGAGTAAACTTACCTTTCTTGGCATCATGGGCACCCATATACCCATGTTTATCCCTCCACACTTGGGAGACTCTACACTCCTGGTGTCTCAACTTATCACCCTCCTAAGGTACTCTGTCCTCCCTAGGATGAGCGTGCCTTGAAGACTCCCAAAATAAGTATGAGCACAAATAAAATACAACATAAACAA
>MU227447.1:120925-133728 GCA_018584345.1 Thuja plicata
TTCAACAATCCATAAAAGTAATACACGTGTCCCAAAAGTCTGACTATAGCAAAATTAGTATTGACTGGAGAGCATATAAATGAGAAATAGTGTTAAGATTAAGTCAGACTGGGGTAGGCCTCACATACAACTTCACAAACAATGAAATATTTGCATAGAATGGAATGATACTTAGGACACCATACAAATATTACATCCCCTATTAATATATCATTGAAATAAAAGGTTTAATACCACAAAGACCAGACTGTATCCTCACGGGGCAGCAAGTAGATAGTTTGCAGAGATTTAAACTTTTATTGATTTGTCAATACATTACAATGCTTTTCTTTGACCCCCACTTCTCCATTCAACCACCTATCCATATTATCATGTGGATTCAATCCAAATAGACTCTTAACCATCAAAAACCAACTCTAACTACCTACTAACTGTCTAATAACAGTCACATAACCGACTGTTATAACATAAGCAAGAAATTTATTGTCAAGTTGACAAAAAAAGTTGTCAACTCAAAAACACATCATTCAAAGATCTTCTAAGGTCTTCTAAAAAGGTTTAATGTCAAATTTTAGAAACCTATTACCCCCACTAACCCCAACTAACTCCAATTAATCCCTATTTGGCTTATATTGCCAATATAGGCAATTTACAAATTATTGCACTCTTAGTGCTGTCAACATCATTTAGTGGCTTTAATAGCCTTATTACATCATTATAGATCCTTATAGGTCATTTCCATCATCCCCTAACCTAGGATCAATCCATAAACCTTCCTAATGACCCTTAGGTACCTTTTAGGCTTATCATTGCCATTAGGGATTACATCCATGAGTTAATTACAAAATGATCCATATGTGATCCAAACTTTATCATATGACCATTATTGGTCTAATACATAATCCAATGACCCTTTAATGCCATATTGTCTTCAACTCCTCCCAAGGATCCATCAATGTCCCTAGTGCACTCCATGGCTCCTGCCTTTGACCTTGGTGCTCATGCACCACCGAGATTATAGAAGCAACCAAAAATCAGAAAGAAGAGATACCCGAGACTACAAGGACAAAGGAAAGAAGGCCAGTTACCTAGCTACATGCAAAGATAAAGATACTGACACCAAATCTGATGAAGACATCGAGATGGTGTTTGTAGCAGTAAAATATGATTCAGATGAAGATGAAGAAAGGTATGTAGAAATTGCACTCATATCTAAAGTTAGTAAAAATGATGTCTGGATCATAGATAGTGGCTACACTCACCATATGACCAGTGAAAAACAAAAATTTGAGAGTTTTGAATACTATAATGGTGATTTAGTAAGAATGGTTAATGACACACCTTGTCCATTTGAAGGTAAAGGAACTATAATGTTGAATAACCTAATAAAATGTGAAAATGCTTATTGGGTGAAAGGATTGAATTATAATCTATTGAGTGTTTCTTAGCTGAATAATTTAGGTCATAGAGTAGCATTTGAAAATAAGAAGGCAAAGATCTTCAATGAATCAAGAAGGCTAATTAGTACCGGTGAGTAGACAAAATGTAACTTATTCTATCTGAATGATACTGACACCACTTGCTTAATGGATATAAATGAAGACATATGGTTGTAGCATATAGTATCGTGTCATGTGAATTTTGACAACATGATAAAGATAAGCAAAAAGAGAAATGTAAGAGGCTTACCGAGAATGTCAAATCCAGACAATATCATGTGCAAAAAATGTCAAAAAGGTAAGATGACAAAGTCTAGTTTCAAAACCAAAACCCATACATCTGATGCCATTCTAGAATTAGTCCATATTGATCTATGTGGACCCATGAAGACAAAGAGTTAATATGGTGATAGATATTTTATTCTCTTTGTTGATGATTACTCTAGAATGATGATAGTTATGTTTCTAAAAGATAAATCAAAAGCATTCAAGATGTTTAAATGGTACAAAGCAATGGTAGAAAAACAAAGTTGTAAGGAATTAAAATGCTTAAGATTAGATAGAGGAGGGGAATTTATTTAAGATGAATTCACTAACTTTTGCAATGAGCATGGTATCAAAAGACAGGTCTCTACACTGAGAACACCACAAAAAAATGGAATTGTTGAAAGAAGGAACATATCCATTGTTGATTGTGCAAGGACAGTGATGATAGAGAAGGGCATCACCCAAAACTTCTGGAGGGAAGTTGTCAGTACTGCTGTTTACACATTGAATAAATTACAATTGAAGAAAGACACCAAGAAGACACCCTATGAGCTATGGTATGGTTACACACCCAATGTAAGTTACTTCAAGATCTTTTGTAGTCAATGTTATATCTTAAAAGATGATAGAAATGGAAAGCTTGAATCCAAAAGTGATGAAGGTATCTTTCTAGGGTATTCCACGAAGAGCAAGGCTTATAAATGTCTCAATAAAGCCTCTAACAAAATTGTTGAAAGTGCAAATGTAAAGATAGATGAATTTGCAGAGAAGAATGAAAAGGAAAGCACAAAAGTACTAGAGGACTACAACAGGTTTGTTTACAATGAAGAACATGACACTCTACCTGAGCAACAATGTATATCACCTAAGCAAGAAAATATTGCACCTGAGCATCAGGCTGCAAATACCAAAAATTAGGATATTGCTCAAGATGATGTACCAAGTGATGGAGATCATAATGAAGGACACGATGATGATCAATATGATAGATAAAGAATTGAACCTATAATTTCTAGGTATGTCAGAAGGAACCATCCACGAAACTAGATAATTGTAGACAAGAAGGCTGGTATGAGAGCCAGAAGTATGTCTCTAAACATAAGATGTCTAATTTGTGATTTTGAGCCAAAATTTGTCAATGTTATACTTGATAATGAATAATGGATTAGTGTTACAAATGAAGAAATTGAGCAGATTGAGAAAAAAAAGACATGGACACTTGTACTGAGACCAGATGACAAGAATTTCATCGGTACAAAATGTATATTCATAAAGAAGATGAATGAGAATGGAGAAGTCACAAGAAACAAAGAAAGAATAGTACACAAGGGGTATGCATAAGAAGAAGGGATTGACTATGGAGAAACCTTTGCACCTGTTTCTAGGCTAGGAGTGAGAATATTACTTTCTTATGTTGCATTTAAAGGATTCAAGGTATACCAAATGGATGTCAAGTTTGCATTCCTAAATGGAATACTTGAGGAAGAGGTGTACATTAAACAACTAGAAGGGTTTGTCGATCTAGACAAGAGGAACATGGTATGTAAACTACACAAAGCCTTGTATGGATTGAAACAAGCACCAAGAGCCTGGTTTGAAAGACTTCATTCCTATCTCATAAGTATTGGAATTATAAGAACTAGTGAAAACAATAATCTTTATTTGAAGGAAGATACTGATGCTAACATTTTGATTGCTAAAATATTTGTTGATGACATCATATTTGGAGGAAATAATATGCTATGAAAATCATTTGCAAATGAAATGAGCAAAGAGTTTGATATGTCTATGTTTGGAGAGATCAAGTTCTTTCTTGGTCTACAGACCATTCAACAAGATGAAGGCATTTTCATTACACAATCCAAATACATCAAGGAAGTACTAAAAATATTCAAGATGGAAGATTCCAAGCTAGTTGGAACACCGATGGAAACTGGATGTAAACTGACAAAGGAGGACAAGTCATATGAGGTAAATCATACTTTTTATAGATCAATGATTGGAAAACTCATGTATGTTGTACATACTAGACCGGATATTGCACATGTAGTAGGAATAGTTGCAAGATTTTTTGCTAATCCCAGGTAATCACAAATGACTGTTGTGAAAAGAATCCTAAGATATCTAAAGAATACCAAGGACTATGGATTATGGTATAGAAGAGAAGACAAATTTGAACTCAAGGTCTTTACCCATGCTGATTGGGCTAGAAACATTGATGATCGAAAGAGAACAACTGGAGGAGTATTCTTTATGGGTGACAGACTTGTCACACGAATCAACAAGAAGAAAGGATGCATCTCTTAGTCTACTGTAGAAGCAGAGTATGTATTCGATGCTACAAACTACTCAAATATTGTATGGATCAAACAGTTACTGGAAGGTATGTATATGAAAATTATTGAACCAATAATTATCTATTGTGATAATACAAGTGTAATAAACATCTCCAAAAATCTAGTCATGCATGCTAAGACAAAGCATATTGCTATCAAGTATTATTATTTGAGAGAACAAGTTAGAGAAAAGAGGTGATACTTGAGTATGTGCAATCAAAGGAATAATTAGCTGATATCTTCACCAAGCCACTACCCAAGGATACATTTGAGTACTTGAGAAAGAGACTAGGGGTCAGACCCTTGTCTACAAGTCAGTAAGATGACTGGAAGGTTGCATCAACCTACATATTCTAAGAATATCATTCATGTTGATGTAAGAAAAGAGATGGACTTCAAAGATACATCTATACACAACAAGGTATTTATCTACTCCAAGCACTAGAGTTGTTATGTTGCTGATGAATTGGGAAATTCAAGGAGTATATTATGGATAGAAAGGACTGTTTGTCATTACTGTCAAATATTTGTTTGGAATTATTGTCAAAGGGAGAGATTATATCCATTATCACATTAGGGAGAGATTATATCCATTATCATATCACATTATCCAAAGGGAGAGATGTAACCATAAATGGAGAGTACATACAAAGGGAGAGATTGCTGACAAGAGAGAAAAGAGACATCAAAAGAAAAGAACAGTCAAAGGGAGAGAGTTTGAAACAAGAAGAGAACACATCACATCAGAAGAAGAAAGATTCTACATCTATCCAGTGAAGGGATTGAAGACAGAAAGAGAGCTGAAAGAATCAAATCTAAGCTATGTGAGCTTACTGAGGACCAGATATTTGTATCAGTTATAGTATATAAGATTGGTAGTTTGATGAACTTCAATTCTTATATTTCATATTGTATTAGTGATAATATAGTGTGATAATGTAGTGTGTTTCCATCAATGCCAAAGGGAGAGATTGATGAACTATAACTGATTGAATATTTGAATATGTTAAGTTGATGATCACCGAGACACAAAATTTTAATGCAAGACATTAAATTAGTTAATGTATTATATTTTTATTGATTTCAAATTGATATAATATGTATGGTCATGTACATACTGTTAAAGACTTCAAAGAACCAAAGAATCAAAGGCTATACTATCAGTAATGCATAAAAGTTAAGTATTCACAAAGTGACTGTATACACCGAAGGAGTGCACATTGACAGACAAAGTAAAACCAATAAGAGAAAAGTCATAGTGTTACCCGATGAGAAAAAGCACAACATTACCGATGAGAAAATTCATAGTGTTACCCAACGAGAAAAAGCACAGTGTAACCCGATGAACAAATTTACAGTGTTGCCCGACGGATAGACAACATGACGAAGATCCTGAAGACAACTTAAATCTCACCGATGAAATAGTCAGTTGTCACCGATGACTAACTAAAGTATTAACCGATAGAACAAAGAGTTCAGAAATGAAAAAATGCTTAGCTATCAAGAGATAAATATAGACTTAACTGGTACTTATCATTTTTTTAATCGACAAGATAAAGTTGGAGATAAGTAAAGGATTTAAAGCTACTTAGTCTAGTTGGAAAGAAGATCTCTATGAGATAAATCAAGATTTTTTCTTTAAATATAATTGGCGATAATTATGGATCACGCCAAGATCAAGAAAGCCAAGAAATGGTGAAATCATGTCTATAAGAGACAAGCTAATTCAATATGAATTAGGGGGGGTGACAAGAGAATAGATGCTGAAGAGATTTTGAAGGAGAAGAAAGTTTTAATTTATACCTGATCAATCTAGCTGAGGAAAGAGCTAAATTTTGCAGACACCAACAAATAGTGATACAACTTCACAGAGAAGAACAATGTGGAGCAAAGGTATTGAATTGATTGCATTGATCAGAAAGGTAATGCACTTATAATAGATCTAAAAATCTGCAATTCAAGTTGTATAGTGAACAGATCAATTTATTGTTTTAGTTTAACCATTGAAGCATTAAGCCTCTTAATTGAGTAGGACTTAAAAGTCTTTTTCAATTGAGATACATCCCAAGGAGTATCAAAAAGTTTAATCATACAAAGTAGCATTGGATGTGCCTGATACCTATTGACAGGTCAAGTGAGTGTTTGATCAAGGATGGTAGCATTAGATGCTAGATACTAAGTGACAAACTATTCATTTAAATCCTCTAACAAGATCACACCTAACAGTGTGTTTGTAACCTTTAACAGGGTTGGCTCTTCATGGATCTCACTTCAGAAGAGTGAAAATTTGGGTTACCGATCCCAGTGGTTTTTCCCTTAACAGGGTTTCCACATTAAAAATCCACATGTTAATGTGTCTATGATTCATTACTTTATTGTTTTTCATTTCACAAAAGTAAATCTGGATTGATCAGTATACACTATTTATTTACTGTATTTTGGTAAATAGAAAGACTGCTTATCGGTAAACATACAAAAGAAGGTTTTACAAAGCATTCCAACAAGTAGTAATTTGATATAAGTATTTCAAGGCAATCATCTTGTAGGAATGAATATAACTAGAGGCTTTAATGTGGTAATAAGTTTTTGGGTTGATTTAACGATTAATTTTTGAGGCCACTGATTCACCCCCCCTCTCAGTTATTCTAACACTTCCTCAATGCATGTGATATCAATTTATAATCTTAATTGTATGTAGACATTAAGAGAAAAATTCATGAAAGTAATTGACACATAACACAAGATATGGTAATGCAGAAAACCCCTGTTAGAAGGTAAAAATGCGGTGGGGATGACACCCACAAAAACTTCACTATCTGCAGATTGGAAGTGGTCGGTTAAGGATTACAACACTTCTGATGATCTACCCTATTAGGAGTATTATGTGGAGACTAGTTAAGGTCTACTTTGTTAAGATATTTAGCAACACTATTTAGTGTGCACTTGGTTAAGAGATTTACACTAGGATTGTTAAATCCACCTTTCTTGAAAGGATTTCTTCTATTTTCTACACTTGTTAGAATGCAGACAAAAATACTCATTGACTTGAGTGTGTGCAATCTAAAATTTTTATTACAGATCCATTCAAGATTACATGTATAAACATATCACCTAATGTGATTGATTAATACCTGTATTGCTTAGTAGCCTTGGTTCTTGGTTCTTGATAACCAAATTCATCTTTTCATGTTCTGCTTCTTGAAACTCTCAGTCTAATCCATAGATGTGCTTGTAGGCTACATTCATCCTCTCATCTATCTCAAATGAATGATTACAACATATATTTATAACATAGATTTACCTAATTAAGTTTCACGTATTACAAAACTAACTCTATGATCAAAGGTTTACGACTTGACCTCGATCTCCTAGTTTGCATGTATTTAATCAATTAGACTAATTAAAATAATTACAATAATATTTCTTGTTCCTCAAGAAATGGATTTAAAACAAATCAAAACTCTATAAATAGAATATAGCTATTTTATTTGATGTGGAAGTCAGATCCACTTTTCTCAGGATATAACTAACTTTTGGTGTCTGATGCTTGGTTTTCTCTGAAATCAGTTTGACTGTCTTTCAATGTTCCTTGGTTGAACTATCTGTCAGGTTTGTCTCTTGTCTGTTCTCTTAGTTTGTACTATATTATGCTCATCGGGTTCCACTTTCGGTTTACTCCTATTGGGTTCCACTTTATCATGTTCAAGTTGCACTTTTGGTTTACACTTCAAAATTTGTGTCATCGGGTTTCTTCATGCTTAGCACTTTCGGTCTGAACTGAAAACCTGACTTTCAATGTAGTGTAACTAATGGATTATAACAACTATTTTCTCTTTGCATACTAATGGAAAAACTTTATGTCATCAATACTACTTTTCCATGATGCAAAGTTGTCTTTATTCAACTTGGGCACGTCCTATTTTCTCATCTTGTGATCTTTTTCTCAGGTCTTGAAACCTTCCTTCTAAGAACACAAACTCTGATACCGATTATTAGAATAACTGAGAGGGGGGGTGAATCAATGGCCTCAAAAATATTCTAATAAATCAACCCAAAAATTTAGTACCACAATTATAAGCCTCTCATTATCTTCATTCCTACAAGATGTATGCCCTTAAATTATCTTATCAAATAACTACTACTCCAAGTTTATTGTTAAACCTTATTCTTAATCTTTACCGAATAGTAGTCTAGTATTAACCGAAATACAGTAAATAACTTAGTGTTTACCGATCAATCCTATTTTAGTAATGTGTAAAGAAAAACATTACATCAATGACTCATAAACACATTTGACACATGGATTTTTAGCGTGAAAACCTTGTTAAGGGAAAAACCACTTGGGACCGGTAACCCAAAATTTTCACTCTTCTGAAGTTAGCTCGGTGAAGAGCCAACCCTGTTAAAGGTTACAAACACATTGTTAAGTGTGACCTTGTTAGAGGATTTATCACTAACAGTTTATCACTTGATATCTATCATTTCAATATGCTATCTTCATGATAAACCTTTTGATACTCCTTGGGATGTATCTCAATATATAAAGGATTGTTAAATCCTTCTCAGTTAAGAGACTTTTTGATCCAATGGTTAAACTGAAAAAATATATGATCTATTCATAAATACAACTTAGACTTGTAGATGTTCATATCTATTGTAAGCTCATAATACCTTTCTGATTAATGTTTATTTTCTGTTCTTTTTCTCCACTTCTTTCTGCTCGGTGATGTTGTGCTTCTCTATTTCTCAGTGTCCGCAAAAATCTTTAGCTCTACTCTTTAGCTTGTTTGATCAAGTCTGTATGAAGACTTCTTTCTTCATCAGTCTCTCTTCAACATATTCTTATATTCACTCCCCTAATTCATACTAAATTAGCTTGTCTCTTTATAGACATGATTTCACCATTTCTAAGTCCTTGACTTTCTTGTTATTGGTGTGATCCACAATTCTCATCATTCTTTCTTTAAAGCTTACTTCAGTTTTATCCCGTAGATTTATCCTTGACAACTGGAATAAAATAGTCTTTAAAACTCTAGCTTATCTCTGGCTTTTAACTTGTTGATAAAAATAATGTAATCAACCAGTTAACTCCATCTTTAGCGCTTTCTAGCTAAGTCTTTTGTCATTTCTGAACTTTAGTTCTTTTCGGTGTTTAACTCCTTGTTAGCTTTGGTCTTGACTTCAGTTGTCCTTGGGCATCTCTGTCTATCGGGGTTGTCTATCCATTGGGGTTGTCTATTCATCGAGAAACACTGTGACTTTGATTTACACTTGGGTATCACTATGGTTTGACTCATCGGTAATGCTTGCTTGGGTATCACTGTGACTCTTCTTTCGGGGTTCTCTATCCATCAGGGTGCACTGTCTGTCAGTGTTTGTTATCACTTAGTGCATACTGAACCTTTATGCATTATTGATAGAATAACCTTTATCTCTCTATTTCTTTGAAGTCTTTGACACTATGTATATAACCAATCAAATTATATCAAGTTGACATCAATGAAAATGTTGTAAATAATGGAATAGTGTGTACTGAGAGGGGAGGGGTGAATCAATACCCTCAAAAATTTTATCACTTAACCTTAATCCTTTTAGTAATCAATTGTATTACCAAATATTTATGCTATTCTATCTTTTTGTATGTTATATCAAATCATAATTCATTTAGCATGTAAAATATTCATAGAAACATTCATGAAATGTATAGACACATGACACAAGATTTGGTAATCCAGAAAACCTCTGTTAGAAGGTAAAAACTGTGGTGGGGATGAAACTCACAAAGCTTCACTATCTATAGAATGGAAGAGGTCGATTAAGGCTTACAATTTTGATCACTTCTGATGATCTACCATGTTAGGAGTATTATGTAGAGACTGGTTAAGGTCTACTATGTTAAGAGATTTAACAACACTATTTAGCATGCACTCGGTTAAGAGATTTAAAAAGGATTGTTAAATCCACATTTCTCAACGATTTCTTCTATTTTCTATACTTGTTAGAATGTAGTCAAAAATATTCAGTGACTTGAGTATATACAATCTACAATTGCCGATTACATATCCAATAAAGATTACATGTATATTTATCACCTATTGTGATTGATCAACACCTTTGTTCTACTCGGTAGCCTTGGTTCTTGTTTTTGATAATTGATTTCATCCTTGGTTGTTCTTCTACATAAAACTCTTAGTCTGATCCATAGATGTGCTCCTCGACCACAATCATCATCATACACATGTGTTCTGATAGATTACATATCTATTTATACAATGAATTGACCTAAATGAGTTTCACGTATTACAAAGATAACTCTATGATCGAAGGTTTACAACTTGACCTTGATCTCCTAGTTTGCATATTTTCAATTAGTTAGACTGATTAAAACAATTACAATTATATTGCTTGTCCCTCAAGAAATGGATTTAAAGATAAATAAAAATATAAATATAAAACACAAGTGTTTTATCTAATGTGGAAGTTAGATCCACATTTCTTGGGATTCTAAATGTCTCTGGGTAGACTGGTGCTCGGGATGCTCTGTAGTCTATTGGGTCATCTGGTATATGTTCTATCAGGTTACACTATACTTTTCTTATCGGGTTCCTCTGTCGGGTTTTCTCTATCGGGTTACTATGTCGGGTTGCTCTATCGTGTTCCCTTGTAACATTTTCAGGTTGCACTGTGTCGTCGGGTTTTCTTGAACTTTTCCATCGGGTTACACTAAACCTAACTTTTGGTGTTGGTGTTACCGATGGTTTCAAAACTATTTTCCTTTGCATACTAATGGAAAAACATGTCTTCAATCTCCCCATTTGACATTATTATAAAAAACTGATATGTGCAAATACTAAAATGTTTAGTAATGTACACCATGTGTTCACCTTGTCATTTATGACTCCCCCTATGTATATGCTGGTATACTATAAGTATATGTATGTACACTTACCTTTATACTATTCTTCCTTTTTACCTTATTATCTTTATCATATCATTTTCCCCCTTGTATCCTATCAATTTCCCCCTTTGTAACATCAATTTCCCCCATTTTTGATAGTAAGGGAAAAGGTGTAATCACTTATAACTTGTCAAAAATGTGGGAGTGAGATTTTTTCATGTCCTCCATCATCTTATCCTATTTCTCTTGAAGATGTTCTAGATCCATGTGCTCCAATGTGATCCTCGTGTTCATATCATAGATGTTGCTAGTGATAGACATCTCCGGGGTGGCTATTAATTGCCTTGCCGTTGTCACGTGTTGCTATAGTAGTGTAAGATTGGGTAGCAGTAGAGCATGTAGCTTGGTTACCTCATATCTAAACTTTGATTCTGCCTCTTGGATTTGAAGTCTCAACTTCTTAGCTTCCATTACCTTTGCATAATGATATTTTATTGCATTGTCTATTGTTGAGATATTTGTTAGAGTAATAGTACATTAGTCTTTATAATTAAATCTATCCGGTTTAATTATTAAAGTACACTTATTCTATTCACTTAAGCTTGTCATTTAGGTGCATAATAATTAATATGTTTATTAATTATTAAATGCACAAACCTAGCTTTCCCTGGCTTTAGGGTTTCTCACTTTATAAGTTGCTTTTTGTAATTATTGTAATTCATTCTTTTGGAAAATATAATTTTGCTCTCACTCCGCTGAGATTTTCCAAACCCTAGCCTCTCTCTCACAGGTTTCGATTCAGCTTCTGGAATTTTTCTTGCAGGTGTTCTTGGCGTTCTATGGATTTGCATTTGTGAAATCGTACATGGTATCAGAGCCACCCTGTCGCTGCCTAGGTTGAAGTTTTTTGAAGTCTCAATTCGAAGACGACAGCCACAAATTTTCTAAGGTTTTTCTATCACTTTGAAGGAGGCATGATCTTCTAGAGAAGATTGAGCCAAAACGGATGCCGCCATTGCGTTCAGAAGGCCCGAGAGAGTCAAAATACATATAAAGTTTGACTATTTTGGCCTCCTAGGGCTGTACGGATCGAAAATCAAGAAAAAAACCTTGAATTTTTTTAAAAAAACATGTTTTTTTGCACTTTTTTGGCGCTGCCAGCCTGCGCCACTAGCGCGGCACCCGCACGCCACCCGCGCGCCGTTGTAGGGCAGCACGCCACCCAGTAGCCACCGCTCCGCCGCCGGGGCCCGCCGCCGCCTCCTCCCTGCCCGGGCGCCACCCGCGCTCGGCCCACTCACCACCGCCACCCTGCCAGGTCACCGCCTCTGCCTGTGGCGCCTCTCATGGACCACCGCAGCTCCGCTGACATCCGGGGATGGCCAGACGGCCGTCAAACTTAATCCAGTCTCTGTGTTTTTCCAGAGAGTTGTATTTTGGAGAGGCAGTTGGTTTTTTGACCGTAACTTGAGCATACGGTGTCCGTTTTCAAAAAACAAAATATCCCTAGAAAGGTGTTTCTGAGACGGACACAATGATGCTAGTATTATTTGTTGATTTGGCCATTTGTGCTCCTATTTTCAGTGTTGAATTAGAGGCTTTGTTTTCCCTTCTACTCTGCATCCGGTGTTCAGGTTCTTCTCTAGTTTTCTTTGTGCTTTCAGTAGTTGCTTATTTTCTATACGGGCGTTAGAATCATACTTTATGGGGGGGTTCTTTTGTTTTCTGTCATTTAATTTCAGAAATTGACCCTTCTACTTCCGTCTTTTTCTTCTCCCAATGTCGGACCCCTCTGTGGCCCGGCTAACACCGCATAATTACCACACTTGGAAAGCACACATGACCAGGCTACTCATGTCACGT
>MU227447.1:137551-160035 GCA_018584345.1 Thuja plicata
CTTGTTGAGGCCTTCCTTCCTTCATGTTTTTTTTAGCATGTTGTTGTATCTCTTTTTGGGGTAGGGTTTTTCCCACTGGGTTTTCTCTATTTCCCTGGTTTACAGAGATTTCTTTGTTGTTGGGTACTTGATCAGGCCTTATTGCCGGGACCCATTTCTTGCTTTCATAGCTGTGCTAGGTTAGTTTCCTCCTGAGCTTCGCTTAAGGGGGGGTGTTAGAGTAATAGTACATTAGTCTTTATAATTAAATCTATCCGGTTTAAATATTAAAGTACACTATTATTCTATTCACTTAAGCTTGTCATTTAGGTGCATAATAATTAATATGTTTATTAATTATTAAATGCACAAACCTAGCTTTCTCCGGCTTTAGGGTTTCTCACCTTATAAGCCACTTTTTGTAATTATTGTAATTCATTATTTTGGGAAATATAATTTTGCTCTCACTCCGCTGAGATTTTCCAAACCCTAGCCTCTCTCACAGGTTTCGATTTAGCTTCTGGCATTTTGCTTGCAGGTGTTCTTGGCATTCTGTGGATTTGCATTTGTGAAATCCTACAATATTTTGAGCACTAGAATTTAGATCAGCATCTAGTTTTGCAATATTTTTAAAATTCTCCTTAGTGAATTTCTCTAATGTGCTTAACTTTTGAACTAAGGCTATTGCTTCTGAAATGATAGGTTCTAACTCACTTACTTGTTCATACATCTTCACATTGTTCTCTGCTACTTCTTGTCCAATTTTCTCTGTTAATTTATACTGGTATTTTTGCTCTTCTCGTTCTTCAATTGCCTTTTCTGCATCCACATTTTGTGATTGGATGGCGTCGGTAAGAATGTCTAGTTGATCAATTATAGAGGCATTTTCATCAATTTTTGTGTCAGGTACTATCTGTTGAAGAATATCCCTTGTTGTTTGAAGTACCCGAGTGTCTTTTGTTTCCTTTTTCAACTTATCCTAGATAGCTTTTCTTCTACACAGTTTTGCATAGTTTGTTAGTGCCTCTGGATCCAATGTCCTTGGATCACAAGCTGGTATCTCAATTATCTTTTCCAGTGTAACTAGATTCTTCTTCTTCTTCTTCTTCTTCTTCTTCTTCTTCTTCTTCTTCTTGGAAAGTGTTGTGGAGGGACTTGTATTCAGTACCATAGAAAGTTACTTGTTTGGTCTGTAGTTCTTGGTAAAGGCTTTGGTATATGTGAACTTGTATCCTACTGCTCAGTCTCTGCATATCATTTGGGAGTGGACATATCCACATCAACCTTAGCCTTATGTGCAACATCTCCTTCAGTATCCTTAGGAGTTGTATCATCTTGCTTCTTTTGTTCTTCACCTTTTTCTTTTTGTTCTCCTCCTGTATCATTTTGTTCTCCATCTATTTCCTTTTTCTCTCCATTTTTATTCTTCTCATCAAATGTGTCTTTCAGTTCTTGTTCACCCTTATCCTTGGGTATGCTTGCATCCTTGTCGAGTGAGTTCTCCTTCTCCGAGATAATATTGATAGCTTGTATCAATAGTGGTATTTATCCTGGTGTATCTAATTGAGAAATATATATTATTGTGTCTTGTTCCTCAGTTTGTTCTGGGGAAAGAGTGACATATTCATCTTTCTTTACCTCATCTACAAGATCTTCTCTGGTAATGTCAATGATAGTATTATCAGGCCATGTTTCATTGGCAGTGTCCATATCCTTGCTAGCTGTTGTGTTTAATGCTTCTTTATTTACATCCTCACCATCAGTTATAATAATGTGCTCTGGGCTTGGTTTAGCTTGATTTTAATCATTGTGTGGCTTATCAGTAAGGGCTAATTGTGACTCAGGGCTTGTTTCCTTTTTGGGTACCTCGAGTATTTTTCTCCATTCATCCTCACTTTTTCTATCAAGCTCAATTAGATGTCCCTGTAGCACTTTGTAGGCTCTTAATTTTGGTGAGAACCTTTTTGAGTGTTGCTTCATCATTTCTTCAATCTCTTCCATCTTCAATTCAGGTGACATAACTGAAAATATGACTCTTTCACTTATTTTTTTCTCTTCCTTTAGTGGATATGTCCACCTTGCCTAAATTCTATCTAAAAGTTCTTTAGGCATTTTATCTCCAAATTGTATTATTACATATTTGAATATGCACATTTTTGTGATGATTGCCTCCTCTAACTTATTCTGATCCTTAGGATCCAATGTTAGCCATTTCCTAATCTTAGAATCTATTATTGAACCTGACTTGATGGTAGCTGCACATACCTCATCAATTGTGGTAGGGAACTTATTCTTAACAGGTTGTTCATCTTGTTTAGTGTCCTATATGTCTTCCTTAGTTCTGATGAATCTCTTTCTCCTCTTAGGTTCTGATGTTTGACCTATTTGAGGCTTTCTTTTATAAGTCCTCACCTATCCTTTATTTACCAGTGATGTAGTTGCAATTTTTTTTGTCTGACTTCTAGTCCTTGATGCAGCAGTGGTCCTTGGTTTCTTTGCTAGTGGTGGTGGTGCATCGGACTCTGTAGATTTTGAGTCACCCAATTTTTCTTCTTCACCGATGGGTGACTATCCCTCGGTGTAATCCTTTTTTTTAGACTCTTCATCATTCATCGAAAACTTTTCTTCAGTGTCTTTACCATTTTCTCTTTCTTTCTATCAATTTTCTTCACATCTAAGCCTATTATTATTCTTTCCTTGGCTTCTTCATAGGTTCCAAACCTAGGTTGTGACTTGTCTAGTGGTTCATTTATCAATGATTCAATAACATTGGTGTCTTGATCTATGTTGACTTCATAGTCAAGTGATGCTAACCATGTTGTCCTCAGTACAACTGATTTGATATATGTATAATAATAAAGAAAATATCATTTTTATAATTTTCTACCAGTTGTTCTGGTATCCTCATTCTTTTCTACATTCTTTCCTTAAATCCAGTGAAGTATTCATCCATAACTGATACAAATTTGTCACCTAGTGACTTGATGAATTCTTTGATTTGTATGGTCACTGGTCAGGTGGTATCCTAGTTGATGTTTCCTATAGATAGAAATAATTTTTGAAAGTAGAAAAATGTACACATTAAGAGTGATCCAAACTTACATAAATTGGATTTTGTGGACCTAATTTTCCCCATGTTTTCATCTAACTTATTTAGTAGAAGCTTGGATAGATCTAATTGTAGAAATTTCATCACAATCTTGTAAGCAATGTCAAATGCTCCACATGCTATGTTGTTTAGCCTGCTGGATTGGTATATATTCTATCCTAGCACACATACACCAAACTTGAGTTTTGGATTGGTGATGGTTTTTACCCTCAATCCTCTGTTATCCCATACTACACTTGTCATCTTCTCTATCTCAGGACGAGAAGGGTGTTTGAGAGCCTTGGCCTTGTCAGTTATAGGATAATTGGTAACAGTGTGTATCACATCTCTGGTGATCAGTTTTGGCTCATGTAATCAAATCTTTCGGTCATGCACTCTGCTTAGCACTACCTGAATCCACTCGGTTTTGAACTCTCTCAGAAATATTATGAAACAAGTCAGCCCTTTGACCTTGATGTGTTTGTGTTCCTCCTTGATGGATTTACTTGTACAAAGCTTCTTGAAAGCTTGATCAAATTCAAGATCTCCTATCTTGACAATCTTGCAATGTATGTAGGAATGAACATCTTCAATTAATAAAACCCTAGGTGGAATGCTAGAGAATGCACCAACATCATCAGGTTGCGAGGAAACCTCTGGATAGATTTTATACTTAGGTTTTTTACAAGTGGAGTTCTTGATCAGATTAACCTTTTTCTCCTTAGCATTCTTGATCTTGGTTGCACGGGAAGTGGTTTCCATGATTTTGTGAATTTAGGGATTTTTTCATAAAATAAAATAGTGAGCTCAGTGATTCTTATTACTTACTTTAGCTTTCTGTATCTATTGTTGTTCAGAATCAGAATGCCATGAATATGCTTGGAGTGCTCTGCAATCTTGTTGCTATATTTTTGTACTGCTCTTCTCTACTCTGTTTCTTAATCACTTTGTGAATAATGAGCTCATTCATCGCCCTATTTATAGACAATGCCCTAAGTGGAGCAATTAATGCTCTACCCACTTGTCAGGTGTCAAAGATGGAGTTTCTTGGGTTACAAACAAACTTTCATCGTGGGGTAAGTGATAACTTACTTGACCTTTCATAGGTTTACCGATGGTGCTCGGGAAGTGGCAAAGTCTTCAATGCATTTTACATGATTATCGATGAGTCTCAGGTTACATTGATTAATCCTATTTTTCATACTTATACTGTCGATTCTCGGTATGCTTTGACAACTTAGCTTTTGTATGTTAACCAATTATTTTTGGTATGCATTAACGGATGAGATTGAATTCACAGAATCATAACAAGTAATACCATAGTGCATCTTTAATCATGATGATTAGGTATTTTAACTATGTATAATGGAAATGATGTAAATTATAACTTCGTATAGTGAAGTTCCATACTTGTTCATCTTATGTGGGGGTCATGATGTCATGAGATACATTGGATAAGGTGTCAGCATTTTCATTGCTTGGTCCAGCATCATTAGTGTTTGTAGCTTTCCTCCACATTTTTTTTCTCATCTTCCTGATGTCTTCAATGGTGTTTCCATTGGAAAATTTTCTTGTCTCTATCACTTGGTCTCTGTAGTCCTTGCTTAGATGACCAACCTTATGATAGTGTAAACATGTCATTCTGGGGTTAGTCCCGCTCCTAGATTTTCTCATCCATTTTCTCATGCAGTTTGCAGCTATGTGTCCAAATCTTCCACGTGCTGTGCAATTTTCCCATGTATTGTAATCCCAAACATATGAGTTATCGACTCTTTTCAGTTGATAATAATTTTCATTTTCTTTAGGCTTCCATGCTTTCTTTTCCTTCTTCCCACATTCAAGAGATGTGTGCCCATGCATTTTGCAAGTAGGACAATATTTGTCCATGTAGGTTTCCTTCTTTGGTTGTTTCACCTCATATTTACATTCATATGCTTTATGTCCTTTCTTTTTTACATTTATAGAAATTTCCTATGAATGAAGGTGTGGATTTAGGAATACCTTTTATTTTTCTCCTGTAAACATTTGATGTGTGGCCTGGTTTTCCACAGTGATTGCATGACTAATTTCTTGTTCTTGGATTTGTGTAGACATTCTTTGGATCAACTTGGTATGGCGATTCTCCATTCCTAATATACCCTAGTCTGGTATTGTTGTTGACTCTTCTTTGTCCATCTAGAAAATCATCCATCCTTTTGGTGCTTTCTTCAGCTCTTTTGATCATGTCATTGTGTTGTTGCTGAATTCTCACTTCATGCTTTAGTCTTTCATTTTCTTCTCTTAGCTCACCAATCGATTCCAGCTTTCCATTTAGTTCTATGTTCATTTGGTTTTCCTCCTGACTCATAATAATAATTTTATTGGTGATCTCATGATGATGTTCAGTAAGTCTTTGTATTTCTGACTCTTTCTCTTGTAACTTTTCAATAATCTTTCTCCTGTCATCAATAGCTAGTGTTCTTTCTTGCTCAACTTGTCAAGCATTATTTATAACCTCAATCATTCTTACCATCTGTGTCTCTTGACCAATTTGGAGTGATTTCGCTTGTCCAGCCAAATGTAGATTGATTTCATTTAGGCTTGTAATGATGCCTTCAGATGTATCTGATGTAGATCCTGAAGACTAAAATAAATCAGGTATCTCTTGTTCATGATAGTCTGTTTCATTACAGCGAGATTCCATAATGTTTCTTTCATCCAACAACTGTCTCATCTTGATTTTAGCTTCTTTATGTTTCCCATAGAAGATCTGTATCTCTAACTTCTGATTCTCAATACTCTTGTCTAGCTTGTACCATTCCATTGTATGATCTTTTCTCTTAATTCTTTTAAAATTTTTCAAATAAGAGATCTAGCTCTGATACCAATTGTTGGAAATAATGGAATGGTATGTACTGAGAGGGGAGGGGTGAATCAATACCCTCAAAACTTTTATCACTTAACCTTAATCCTTTTAGTAATAAACTGTATTACCAACCATTTATGCTATTCTATCTTTGTGTATGTTATATCAAATCATCATTCCTTTAGCATGTAAAACATTCATAGAAACATTCATGAAATGTATAGACACATGACACAAGATTTGGTAACGCAGAAAACCCTTGTTAGAAGGTAAAAAATGCGGTGGGGATGAAACCCACAAATCTTCACTATCTATAGAATGGAAGGGGCCGGTTAAGGCTTACAATTTTGATCACTTCTGATGATCTACCATGTTAGGAGTATTATGTAGAGACTGGTTAAGGTCTACTCTGTTAAGATCTTTAGCAACACTAATTAGTGTGCACTCAGTTAAGAGATTCAAAAAGGATTGTTAAATCCACCTTTCTCAATGATTTCTTCTATTTTCTACACTTGTTAGAATGTAGTAAAAAATATTCAGTGACCTGATTATATGCAATATACAATTTCTGATTACAGATCCAATAAAGACTACATGTATATTTATCACCTATTGTGATTGATCAATACCACTGTTCTGCTCAATAGCCTTGGTTCTTGTTCTTGATAAATAATTTCATCCTTGGCTGTTATTCTACATAAAACTCTTAGTCTAATCAATAGATGTGCTCCTCAGTTACAATCATCATCACACACATGTGTTCTGATAGATTACATATCTATTTATACAATGAATTGACCTAAATGAGTTTCATGTATTACAATGATAACCCTATGATTGAAGGTTTACAACTTGACCTTGATCTCCTAGTTTGCATGTTTTCAATCAGTTAGACTGATTAAAACAATTATAATTACATTGCTTGTCCCTCAAGAAATGAATTTAAAGCTAAAAAAAAATCTAAAGATAAAACACAAGTGTTTTATCTGACTTGGAAGTGAGATCCACATTTCTCAGGATTCTAACTGTCTCTCAGTAGATTGGTTCTCGGGATGCTCTGTAGTCTGTCAGGTTCCTCTGGTATCTGTTCTATTGGGTTGCACTATACTCTTCTTTTCGGGTTCCTCTATCGAGTTTTCTCTATTGGGTTACTTTGTTGGGTTCCCTTGTAACATTTTAGGGTTGCACTGTGTCATCAGGTTTGCTTGGAATTTTATGTTGGGTTGCACTAAACTTGACTTTCAGTGTTGGTGTTACCGACAGTTTCAAAACTATTTTCCTTTGCATACTAATGGAAAAACATGTCTTCATGAAAATACAATACTTTAACTAATTTAATGTCTTGCATCAACTTTCTGTTGCTTGGTGATAATCAAATTAACATCTTCAAACATTCAATCAGTTATAGTTCATCAATTTTCATCACTACGCATCAAGTAATATTAATCTCTATGGGCATATCAAATTCAGCACACCACATCAATCTAGTAATACCTCTCAATCAGGCAATTGGATTCATCAGGACCCATATAAAGTCAATTATCCCAAGCAATCAATCGAACGTCAATTAGTCTCATCACACCACATCCGGTTATTTATTCTAAGAAATGGATGTTCAGTTTCATCACTTTACATCAAGCTGGATATTCAAATCTTTCTATCAATCTTCACTCAATCAAGCCTAGAGCTGACATCTTCAGATCTCTCTATGAGTCTTCACTCAATCAATCCTGGAGCTGATATTTTCTAGATCTCCCTACCAGTCTTTGCTAGAGTTGATATATTCAAATTTCATTCAATCAAGTTCGAAATCAGCTCTGATCGGTGGGATAGTTTCATCACTTCACATCAATCTATTTCCTAATCCAATCAAACATCACATGTTCTTTGAATCAACGTGTTTCTCACACATCAATTCAAAGAGAGGAAAATGTAATCACCTAAAAATGGTCTAGCAAACCCATAGCCCCTATTTCTGATTAATTGGTCTTAATCAAAGACATTTATTGCTAAACCTTTAATTATAAGACCACTTAATCAAATTTTCTTGCATAATTTTAATCCTGACTTATTGAATCAAATTTCTAAACCATAATCCTCAAAACACTTAAAATGCATAAAAACATTGGGATAAATGAAAAATTCCTAAGTCCCTTTTAAATCCAAAAAGTGAACCCATTCACACATGTGTGAGCACATGAAAATCAAAATAAAACAAATATAAAGGGGAAAATACTAAATTTGTCTCATCCTCCACAAGGTTGACCAATCAAATGCATTCCACTTAGCTCACATGGATTGAGGAAAGTTGCATCTCAATCATTGCTCATTTCCTTTTGCCTCTTAATCTCAATCGTCCATTTCTTGGAATTTCCTATAAAAGGGATGAATCCCTCTACTCATTCATATCTAGGCAATCTTGAGAGTAGATTTATAATGATATTTTCATTCTAGAGTTTCATTGTGCACTCATAGCTTTTTCTTTCATAGTAGTTTACTTGGATTTTTGCATTGGTAGCTTCATTTATTAGTTTAATGACATCTTAGTTTCCTTTCAAATATTAATGGTAGATGCAATGGTCCTTTCATTGATAGATTACTCTTGCATTTTAGTTTCATTCTACATATTTTCTATGCCTTTATCTTGAAAGTTCATGTACTTTGATTTTGAAGATTTTGAGAGAAAACTATGCAAGTGTATGCATCTTGCTCATTCTTGCATTGAATCTTCCATTTTGGGGTAGTCAAGTCACTGATTCTTCATGTCTAATCTGATGGGCACACATGAGAATCACACTCACTTCAACTAGGAAGCAATAAGCTGATTTCAAGGGTATTGATGCAATATTTTATCTTTGTTTTGATGCTAACCCGTTTTGATGTAATGGTTTATTAAAGTGTTTAGTTGCAGATATTAAGGACACATTTTACCACACACAATAAGAACAATAAGAACATCTTGAATAAAACCACCATCTAATGAAATAGTACCTAATCCCATAATTGAAAGCTAAGAGACCAACTATAATTTTTGAAGGGTGATAAAAAGCAAGTGCGGTGACAATGTCTTGAGTGTGTTTCATATGGTGAGAAGCACCTGAATCTAAATCCTAAGGGGATCTTGAAGGGAATGCTCAAGAAAAAAGAGAATGACCTTTTCTGATGGAAAAGTAAGGTGACTAAGGTTAGGTGATGTGATGTTTTATGCATGGCCTCCTCTAAATATTCTAATTGCTTCCAACACCTGGAAACAAGATGGTCATCCTTGCCACAGAAACAGCAAGAATCACCTAATTTCTTCTTAGTCTTGGAGGAAGACTCACCATAATTAAAATATTTACCCTGTTTAGGGGTGGATTATTGTTGGGAAGTAGACTTTGGTGGTGGCTTTGATGAACTCTCACTTCGTGTTGAATCTATCTTTAGCTTCAGTTTCTACTTCTTCTTCCCTTGAGATGACTGAGCTACCAATGCTCTATTGTGTGATCCTAAAAGAGAAACTAACTATGTGAGCTTGGACTATTCACATGTCAATTGATCACAAAATACCTCAAAGGTATCCATGGAAAATTTTGGACCCAAAGCATCCATGATTAACATGTCAACCAATCACGGAATGCCCTAAAGCTTAGAGAGAATTAGGTCTATATACTTGACATATATTTTGTTCTTACCACAACCTTGTAAGAATTATCATAGTGATTTTAATTTCATCAACAAATCCTATATAGATGCAAAATAATAAGGTACCAAACAGGTCAACTTTGCCTCAATCTGAAGTGCTCGAAATTGATTGTTGGTGCCAAAAAGATCATGAAATTTGGTCCACATATCTCGAGGGGTAGTGAAACCCTCAAAGTAAAATAAAATACTATCTAAAATATTTAGGGAAAGAATCTCCATGGCCTCATCCATTATTTTCTTGTTTTGCATGCCCTCAAACAGGCATTTCAACTGAGGTTGAGCCTCATCCAAGAGGCGTTGACATGTGAAGGTGGGTCATATGTGCCTTCCAAGTGTGATAATTGCGAGGAGTAAGCCACTCAATAGAGGAAGGTTATACCATGTAAAATAGAGGAAAAAACACCCCCACAATACAAGAAACCAAGCCCTAGCACAAATCTAAAAGATGGAAAGTGCAAAAAATATAAAAAGCACTAATCTTTGATCTCTATGTACCTAGCAAAAAATCTGATGAAATTGACTACAGATCTAGAAAGAGCATTGAAATACCTTTCCAAATCCTATTTGTTTTCAAAAAATAGATTTTGGATGCACAAGTTATGCCCCTAGGAAGGCAAAAAATAACCTTTGACTTTGACTAGTAGAAAACCCTACAAAATGGAAAATCAGAAAACCCCTCCTGCACCACTAAATTGGGCTCAGAATCATCTTTCCAATGATATCTTGTTTTCCCAATTTTGATATTATATGAGCAAGTTATGAACAAAAAATGACAAGCTGCTCTTTATGACAAAAGTATCAAAATGGTTGACGAGTTGATGGCCATCAAATTTTGATTGATGGATGCTTACATTAGCGCCTGCACATGTAGGCATACTTTTTTGCAGCTGTCATGTCAGTTTACTTTTTTTAAAAGTGAAATTTATTTTAAAAAAAGTGCATGCCATAGGATATTCCTAATGTATACCATAGGATATTGGTGAGTGATATCTACTCTTAGCATTTCTCACCATTTCCTATTATACATTTTAGTGAACCCAACACATGTGACATTCTTTTGATTTTGTGGCCACATCTTCTCTTTTGTATTCACCTTATTATACATTTTGGTGAACCCAAAGCATGTGATATTCTTTTGATTTGGTGGCTAGATCTTCTTTGTATATATTTTGTGTTCACCTTATTATACATTTTGGCGAACATGTTGCCTTCATGCATTATACTTTCTAATTTTATCTTCTTTGTGTGCAATTATTTGTCTTTCTTTTGCATCATAATAGATCTTATCTTTGCTACTTTCCTATTTTGAGACCTAGTTTTTGGTGGTTAACGTGGAACTCTCTAAATTATATAGGTGTGCAATAACTTATGTCATTACCTTCCTTCTTACTTCTCTTTATCAAAAAAATGGAGTGAATCAAAGCATGTTGCATTTGTTTATATTTGTATTCCTTCATGTTATTCTTGCATATGGCATAATGTGATTAACACATATATCTCTTCATTATAAGGCACATTTCATAAATTTTATCAATGCTTCGTGTACTATTCTTATCCATATTTTAACTAAATGAATGCAATGTGTTAATGGACCTAATTATACTCTGCCTAATCTTCAAAATCAAACTCATCCTAGGGAAACTAATATTTGTGATCATTATCAAAATATTCAAAACATTGTTCATGATGCAGATGTTAGACATTTCCTACATGATCTCTCTCCAAAAATAATAAATAATCTACCTTATTCCAAACATAAAGATAGTAAGGGCAATGATGTTTCTACTTCTCTTTCTCCTATTCATAGATCATCACAATATTGATCAAGGAATTAGTGAACATAGCCCTAAAGCTACTCCTAATCCTCCTCAAGCATGTCATGTACCTCAAGCTAACATTTGCACTCAACCAAAACCACCTCTCAATGTTCTTTTTCCCACATCATCTAATGAGTCTTCACCTTATGGTGACCATGAAGTTTTGGCTAGAAGAATCTATCTAGATATCAAATATCATTCTGGGATCATATTTCCTTATAAAATCTGTTACAACCCACATACTTACAAATATGAATTTTCATGTTTCTTTCATTATTATAATACACATTCTCTTTGTGATTGTGTTGAGTTTAGACAATTTATTCAAGACTTAATTAACAGACACGTACTTCTTCAAACACTGGATATTATACATTTTATACATATACCTTAGATATTCATTTCCTATTATGTTTCTCTCCATTATACCATGGTATTTTCATAATGAGTATTAAGGGAATCATAATAGGATTCTCTCTCTCTCTCATTCTATAATTCATGGGGAAAGGGATCATGGTTTCATTCTTCTTTTGGGATCTATTTTCTCCTTTTGTTAGCATGTTTCCTTGACATCCTTGTTGGTCTGCATTTGTTGTTTTACAAAGGATATTGACATCCTGAGTTGCAACCTTATGATTTATTAAAAGTGTATATCTTGTAAACATTAGAAACCATTTAGGAAGCCTAATGTGTCTCCCCTTGTCCCTTTTCATTTTCTCTTTCATACATCAAATATCCAATGTGATCTGGCATCTTTTATAGTATGATATACCTTCTTACAAGGATTTATTGTTTTACATAAGGATTTTCATCCCAAGTTGCAATATTATGCTTGCTTGAAGGTCCATATTATTAAAGGATCTATCACTTGGGGAACATATTGTATTTCTTTCCTTTCTCTCTTTTGAAGGATCTGTTATCTCTTTTTTTTGCTCCTCTCTTTTATGCTATGATGTCTTCCTATAATCTCTTCCTTACTTGTAAGTGTACATCTTGTATTATTGGGTTCATAAATAAGTAGACATAAGGTGACATTCTTCACCTTCTCATTTTATTTCTTGGAGTTGTTATCATTCTATGATAGTGCATTATTTTGGCATGAGCTCTTTGTTTCACGCAAGATACTAACATCTTTGCTTTATAACCTATTACATTTTTTTAAAAAGGGCATGTCTATCATTTAATGATCATCTTATTTTCCTTCCTTGGTGATTTTTCCTTTCCATATCCTTTCTAGCTTAAATATATATGATTTTCACTACATGTGTAGCTTAATTTACTTGGAATTTAATATCTTGAGGCTATCGTTGAGGGTGTATTATATTCTATCTTGCCTTCATACTTGGGGGGGAAGATTGTTTGTACATTCTTCTCTCTTTTTCTAAGGATCTACTTTCCTCAGTAAAATGGCATATGTTTATCATGTGACATTCTTTTCTTATAAAGAATTAATTATTTTGATTCAGGATTCTCTCTTATACAAGAGGTGTGCATCCTTGATCACTACCTGTTCTTTATTTGCAAAACCATGTTCTTTATAAACATACGTTCTTACTCTGTGATTTAAAGTTTTTTATCCTTCATAAAGAATCCCTATTTCACCTAGTGATAGGGTGCTAAATGGGAGCATTCTTGTTTGTCTGCTCCTCTTCATCCTGAAGACGTTATTTTTGTTCAAGAACTCTTCTTGAGGTTAGATATCTTTCTAACAAGATATCTTCCTTTCAAGGTTCTCTTCCCACAAGCAACATATAATTCACAATTATCTATTTTCCTTACCTCATAAGAGTCATCACTCTTGGCTAAGTTTATGGCATACATTATTGTCTAAGGATATCTCCTTGTTGATGGAGTTAGGTATCCTATTTTTTCTTTCCTTATGATGACATCTATATTTCCACCATAAGGAGGGGGGAATATGTGTGCCCCTCTTTTTATATTAGCACATGGTCCCTAGAATGACTGTACACACATGCACATACAAATCCTTGTGGAAGACAATGCTTTTTCACATGTGTGATCTCATTTTTATCCTTGTGGAAGACAATGTTTTTCCACATGATTGATCTCCTTTTTTATCCTTACGGAAGCCAATGCTTTTCCACATGCCTGATCTCCTATTTTATCCTTGTGGAAGATAATTTTTTTCCACATGCCTGATCTCCTTTTTGATCCTTATGGAAGACAATGTTTTTCCACATGCCTAATATCCTTTTTTATTGTTGTGGAAGACAATTCTTTTCCACATGCCTGAACTCCTCTTTGATCCTTGTGGAAGACAATGATTTTCCACATGCCTGATCTCCTTTTTGATCCCTGGGTTTTTTATCCAAGATTTGGCCCTAGGTCCTATCTGGCACAATCATCGGGGTTCTAGATCCATGGTCAGCCTGTGTAATTCTATTTTTGAGTGCACTATAGGGAGGAGGGGATATGTGTGCCCCTCTTTTTATATTAGCACATAGTCCCTAGAATGACCGTACACACATGCACATACAAATCCTTGTGGAAGACAATCCTTTTTCACATGCCTAATCTTATTTTTTATCCTTGTGGAAGACAATGTTTTTCCACATGCTTGATCTCCTTTTTGATCCTTATGGAAGACAATGCTTTTCCACATGCCTAATCTCCTTTTTTATCCTTGTGGAAGACAATGTTGTTCCACACTCTTGATCTCATTTTTGGTCCTTATAGAAGACAATGATTTTCCACATGCCTGATATCCTTTTTTATCCTTATGGAAGACAACACTTTTCCACATGCCTGATCTCCTTTTTGATCCTTATGAAAGATAATTCTTTTCCATATGCCTGATGTCCTTTTTTATCTTTGTGGAAGATAATGCTTTTCCATATGCCTGAACTCCTTTTTGATCCTTGTGGAAGACAATGATTTTCCACATGCCTGATCTCCTTTTTGATCCCTAGGTTTTTTATCCAAGATTTGGCCCTAGGTCCTATCTAGAACAATCATCGGGGTTCTGGATCCATGGTCGGCCTATGTACTATTTTTGAGTACATTATAAAAGGATCTTCCTCTTCTTTCATTTTAGAGAGACACGTCACCATTATGAGCATGCAACCATTATTTTCAAGCAACTATTGAGTGAGAAATCAAGCTAAGTATTAAGCATCCAAATGCAATTTCAAGTGGAATACTAGCATTCAATTCTTCAAATATTCAATGTGTCTTCCATAGATCAAGCTTCTTTCCCCATTGAGGCCAAGAAAAGGAGTTTCTTAGAAGGAAATTGGCATCATTTATTCATTCCTCAATCATTCATTGGTGATTTACAAAACATCTTCATACGTTTTTATCTTGCATGATTTCCTTTTGGTTTTTGTGTGGAGTCAAAGCTATTGCATCAAAATTCTTGATCACATTCAAAGAGATATTTGTATCTACATTGCATGATACACTTCATTTCAAATCTAATCTCTATTACATTTAAACATTCCTTACTTCATTTAAATTCAAGGTTAATTCCTAAATTGGGGCTTGACCAAGGCAAGCCCCCCTCCCACAAATAATTTTCCTTTTTTTGTGTACATTAATAGGTTTTGGGATCTACAGAATTGGATTCAGGCATTTTTGGGGTTATCTTAGAGATTGGAATTAGAAATTACACAATCACAAATAGAGGGGTGTAGTCAATTATCGACTTGTACCTTAAAAAATTGACTTGTTCCTAGAGGCCTCATATTTTAATGGTTGGAAGTTATAGGTGTCAGGGTCCCAGATCCATAACGATTTTAGTCTGCGACATCTCTATGCCTAGAAATTATAGTTTCAAGGCATATAACCTCCCAATTTATTTAAAGGTGCACAAATCCTTCTCCAATCTTGGATTTTATTTAATATCTATCATTGCATCAATCATTTTCAGTCATTTTCCATATCCACAACCAATCCCATAATCAACTTACTTCAAAAGGAATACCAAATTCCCCTTTTGTTTGAGCTATGCATTAGCACCCTTCATCCATTTGGTTGTGCTAATAAAACTTGAACTTAAGGGTTGTATTTTTATTGCTAATGTATACCATAGGATCTTGGTGAGTGATCTCTACTCTTAGCATTTCTCACCATTTCCTAGTACAATATCCAACCATCACACCATTGAAAACATCTTCAAAACTCAATATTATATATCCATCATAAAATATAATAACTCTTGTGTTGGAATATTCGAAAATTTGGATGATGGTTGTGTTGGAAATGATGTCAACATAGTAGAAGGATTGATTAGAGGAAGTGATTAGAAGAATTACTTTCTTGTTGCTAACTTAACTGTTGTGGGTTAGCTAGTGGAGTAGAATATTAAAAGGTTCAGTGAGAAGCCAATATTGTAGAGTTGAATTCGTACACATAGAGGAAGGATTATGAAGGTGTCTACTATGTTCACCTAAAATTACAAAATATTTTATGATGATTTGGATAGGTAACTAGGTTATAGAAGGTGGACTGGTAGATAAGCTGACATATTGAGTTAACAAGAAGATAGAAAGAGGTTCAATGTGCAAAATAGAGTTAGAATTTCTTGGAGAGAACCTAGGAGTGTGTTGGAGACATACTCAGGTGTCTTCAACTCATAGGGTTTTTAATTCAAAGGTCTATAAGGCATAATCTTATTGTCTTAGTGACTTGTTGATAGTGTTCTTCAAGTTTGGAGGAAAAGAGCTAGAAAATCCAATGGCTATGATGGATTTGAATGTTTGAGTGTTTTCATGATTCTATAGGATGTTATTGAAGTATGTGCTTGATGTGTTGGTGATAAACATGGATAAAAAGGATCAGATTGGTGGAGCTTACGGTCAATAATAATATTTTTATTATTATTCATGTTCTTGGCTGAATTAGTTGGTAAATCATGTGTTGCGAGTGTTAATCCATGAAATCTTAGAGATTTATGATCTCGAGGTGGTTTTTGTAGGCCGTAGATATGATTTGATAATTATAGATAGATTTAAGCATAAGATTTGGCATGATGGTGAATTAGGGTTGGTGACCTAGTTCTTGGTATAAGATGATGAATTAGGGTAAAAATAATTAGGCGCAGAAGAGGAAGATTGATTGTGAATGCCAAATGTTATTTGTAGAGCAGTTGGGAAGATCTCTTGAAGGCCAAGATACTCGTATGAAGGGTTAGAGAGAGTTAGATCATAGATATTGGTTGTGTTTCAATGGAACTAACTTTGGCATAAGGTAGATGTTGTTATCTAGTTCACAAACACTTGTAGATCATTGTAGTGATCAGATTGTAAGCCAGTGAGCCTTCCTCAAGGTTTTAGCCTGAGGTTTTTTTATTTGAGTAGTGAGATCTAGGCAGTGTTCTTGAATGCATGTGCATTGCATTGTAATAAGGTTATACTTATATAAGGTATTCTCTTATTGTGGGTAATCATCTCCACTATGGTTTTTCCCCTCACAAGGTTTCCATGATAAAAATATTGTGCCAACTTGTGTGGACGTGTTTATGATTTGTATATGCATGCAAGTTTTATACTCTATTTATTGAGATCAGATTTAAGGGTACACAAGTTTGAGGGTTTTATGGTTTAATGGTTTGAGGTTTAAGGTTTTGGGGAAAATTAATTCACCCCCCCCCCGCTCTTAGTTATCATTTTCATATTATTAACAATTGGTATTAGACATTTGGTCCCTTGAAGAAATCCTAACATCTTGACATAAATTAGATATGGAAACTTATAGGAAGGACAATCCTAGGTTTGAAGGAATAAACTACCCTATATGGAAAGGAAAAATGATCACACATATAAAATGCATTGGGGAAGAACATTGGACCATCATAAAAAAAACTCCTACACTCCTCCTACAGATCTATCTATGGCTACACACCAGATGAGAAGAAGGAGTTTGAGTACAACATTAGAGAAAAAAAACATTGTTAAGTGCCCTATCAAATAAAGAGTACACAAATGTGATGGAACTAGAGACTGCTCATGAGATTTGGACAAAGATAGAGACTCCTAATGAAGGTGATGCATGTGTCAAGCAGGTTAAGTTACAAATCCTAAAAGGAAGGTATGAATATCTAAGAATGTCTGAAGATGAGAACATCAACTCTTATATGTTAAAGATAAATGATTTAGACTATAGCATTAGATGTGTTGGTGGTGTATTAGATAAAGGGGAAATTGTTTCAAAGGTAGTGAGGTCTTTTCCCCCAACTTACAAAAGAAAAGTTGCATCTATTGAGGAAATTATAATTATTGTTGTTGTGACAAGAGATACATTGGTTGGAAAGATATATGCTTTTGAGATGAGCGAGTTTGGTAATTATCTACCCAAAATTAAATTAGCTTTCAAGGCTACTATATCATGAAGAGACATGCATAGATCATATCAAGGTGAAGGATCTACAAGAAGAGTATCAAAATATGAAAAAGAAATCAGAGAGCTTAAAGAAGAAGAAAGGGAGCTTCAAGAATTGGAACCACTGTTTGCAAGGACACTGTGAAAAGGATTTGGTAAGTACAAAGGAAAAATGACTTTTAAATGATTTTGGTGTAAGAAGATAGGACATTATGTCTCTAGATGTCCGGAGAGATTTACTGATAATAAGTATGATAAACCTAGAGATGAGAATAAGTGCTATTATGTTGATGATGATGAGGGATTCACTGTTGATGATGATGAGGGAGTCACTAATATTTAATATGATAATGTTAAGAGTGAAGATGAACTTGTTTGCATTGTTGTATTTAGAAAAATTTGTGCAAAGGAATGCAGTTAACTAGTAAACACACTCAGAATTTTTAAAAAAAGTGCAACAATCAAGATTAGACATAAAGAAGCAATTTAAATAAAGGGGAAAGAAAACCACTAAAACCTTGTTGTAGCCTCTTCATTGCAACGATTTTTCCAAGATAGTGTGGTGGTATGTATGCTCATAGATTCAACAACATAACAACATCTGAGTGCCCCATAGTTACTCAAGCTTGGGGTAAGAACCTGAAAAGAGGATTCAAAGGGTTTTCACAAGTGAGGCTAGGTTTCTCTAAAAAATGCATGAGTTTGCATAATGGGAGAGTTTGATAATGGTTTCAAGGATTTGATTCAAATGTGATAATAGATTGGGATCAAAAGATGGGTTCACAAAGATAATAATAATAGATCTTGAATTCAAAGAAAATGGGATGGTTAAATACAGGAGTTGAGGAGGTTAGGGCTATCCTCCTTTATTGAGGGGTGACCATATGTCAACCTTAGTGTGGTTGGGAGATGGGGAAAGAGGCTTTCCATAAATGAAATTTATGTCTCAGAACCCCAAAGTCTAACCTCATTAATAGGGGCCTTTATGACAAATTGTTGAGGACTAGGATGGAGGAAGAAAAGTTGGACGTTGTTTCCCTAATTCTCATAGTTAGGAATGTGCAAATAATTAGAGGGGGATTAGGCTAATGAGCCAGGTTAATTAGGGGGAAAGTGGGTAGGTTATGATTTTGCAAGTGGATGAGGATTAGGAGAGGATAAGGATTAATTAGATAAATAAGGTATTTATCTAATTAAGACAAAATCAGGGATGCAAGTGGGAAAAGTAGGAATATGCAAGTGGGTGAGGGATTTGGTTTGAATTTTGATTTATTTTAATTCAAAATTGAGAAAATAGGATATTTAATTAAATATGTAGGTTTATTTTATTAAATAAACTTGGGCATTAGATAAATTAGATTAATTAATTTATCTAGAGGGATTGGGAAGATGGTAGAATTAATTAAACATATACACTATTTAATTAATACAGTGAATATAGAGGAATGTGTACTAATTATTTAATTAAATAAATATAAACATCTATTTAATTAAATAGGATAGGGACGTTAGATAAATTATATAAATTAATTTACCTAGGACTATAGAAGATGAGTAATTAATTAAATGAATTAATTACGTTTCAATTTTGGGTGTCTACATTTTTCCCCTCTTTGACATTATGTTATGAAGTAGCATCATTTCAAAGAAGATTAAGACATAGAACTAGGAAGAAGATGATACAATTAGAAAAGATGTTGCAATCATTCAAAAGGATGAATAGGAGGAAAGATGATGAGAGATGAGGATAAGGATGCCCTCTCAAGAGGATAGGCGGGTTCTAGAGAACACAAATGTACTCTCAAAATGGATGAGCTAATGCATGAATGATGGATGAATGATAGTGGGAATGCACTAATAAGGGGATAGACAAAGAAAGAAATGGGATAGATGGATGGAATGGATAAATAGATAAGACTGAAGGATTATGGATAATTAAGGATGGGAGGAAAGCTTGATTAGGAGCACCCTAAAAGGGAGTTGTTATGTAGTGAGCACTTAATTTTCTATAGCATTTGATACTATGCACCAGGGTATAAGAAACCAAGGTGATGTTATATCACATGCATAGGACTGACATAATAAATATGTAAGGATTACCCCAACATCATACCTTAGTCACAAAGGAATCAGGGTGGATATGATACTGGGGAATCCACAAGAAAATAATATTTCCCAAGTGCACCATGTCACCACGAGGATCACATGTTGAAAATGCAAGGGTCGTATCTAACTGGCTTGAAAATAAAGGATCAAGACCGTGCCCCAAGCTTAACCATTCATAGCACACCATGATATAAAGGATCGTGGTGACTTTGAGGAGGTAAAAACAAGGAAGCTCAAGATAAAATATAAACAAAGATCTAAAAGCACCAAAGAAATAACAAGCATCTCATGTATCTATTTCCATAGGGAGGATGATGGCTGGGGATTGATTGGTTGGTCTGATATTAGGAAGGACGCGTCCTACAAAGACCAATGATGGATTGCTAAATTAGGATTCCTATGATAAGAGACAAGCAAGACACTCGAACTACCAAGGGACTAATAGATGATTGTTGAAGCACCAGTTAGAGAGGGACATAGTCTTAAACACACACAATTGGCTGACACAAAGGATGGGACCAAAGGACATACATGTATAAAGGATTATAGGTGGAAACACACTTGACTGAGACTAGGTACAAGGAACTATTTACAAGATGTACAAGATATACAAGGGGTTGGGGATTGTGGATGAGACTGCAAAGATGTAAATCTTCCCAATGACATAGTAGATCCACCAAACTAGATAGAATCGACAAGATGGATTGATGGTAAAGATGAGGTGTTGTTGATGTGGGAATGATATATCCTAAAACAAAACTAGGATTAGGAAGGGTACATCCCAATGATGATGATTGGATTGTGGTCAACTTGTAGCAAGGATGGGAACACAACCAAAGATGTGATTGGATGGGTTAATTGATGTTCAATTTTGGATAACGAGAGATGGATGGGATCTGCATGCAATGGTAGATTGCATGGAGCATGTGGGTATCCTCAAGTGAGATACCAATGACAAGGGATGTGTAGATGGAGGAGATGATGGATGAGGCAAGGGTGGAAGGATGATGATGCAAGGATTGATGGAGGGAAGGATTATGAATGATAGAGTGATAGGTGATGATGATTGGAATATGGAAGGATTATGGATTATAGGAGAGAAGGATTAGGAGATGGATGGATTAGGAGATGGATGGATTAGGGGATGATAAGATGATAGGAGAGAAGAATTGAGAGATGGAAGGATTATGGATTATGGGAGGATATGAGAGAAGGATTAGGAGATGGATGGATTTGGGGATGATAGGCTGATAGGAGATGAGGATTGGTTGGTGGATGGATTGGGAAGGATAGGATGATAGGAGATGAGGATTGGGATATGGATGTACTGGGGAGGATAGGAAAATAGGATATGAGGATTGGGAGATGGATGGATTGGGGATGATAGGATGATAGGAGATGAGGATTGGGAGATAGATGGATTGGGGATATTAGGATGATAGGAGATGAGGTTGAGATGGATGGATTGGGGATGATAGGATGATAGGATATGAGGATTTGAGAGATGGAAGGATTATGTATTATGAGACGATAGGAGAGAAGGATTAGGAGATAGATGGATTGGGGTAATAGGATGATAAGAGATGAGGAATTGAGAGATGGAAGGATTATGGATGATGAGATGATAAGAGGGAAGGATTAGGAGATAGATGGATTGGGGATAATGGGATGATAAGAGATGAGCATGAGATGGATGGATTGGGGATGATAGGATGATAGGATATGAGGAATTGAGAGATGGAAGGATTATGGATTATGCGACAATAGGAGAGAAGGATTAGGAGATACATCAACTGGATTTGACATGATTCCCCCATAAAGATATTTTTTGTTCAAAATTAGAAAAGTTGGGGTCACTAGGGGCTAGTGAGGTCAAGTGGAAACTCCCCTTGTGGGGTCCCTGGGGCCTTCAGATTCTTCCTATCATAATGAATTTGAACACAAAATTAGCGTCAATGAGCTCCTCAAAATACAATAGTTGCAATATGTTTTGCAATGGCAAATCCACCAAATCAAGTTGGGTAAATCCATCGTCATTTTTTTTTTAAGGATTTTTTTAATTTTTGACAGAATTGCATTGATATGTGGTAGATTGTGAGGGGATAGGGCTGCCAGATTTATCAAGCCAGTCACAAGAGAAGGTTGCAGCTAAGATCTTGATCGACAAATCTTCCATAAGGGAACTAACAGATGCACCGATGACAACTCTGATGGTGTCCAATGGGAAATGGTGGATTCGCCGGTGGCAATTGAGATTTGGTTGGAAAATCCTCCACATGAGAACTGGTAGATTTGCTGGTGGTGACTGAGGTCTGGCCAGTGAATCTACCAGATGGGAACCGATAGATTTTCCAGTGGTGGTAGAGATCCAACCAACGAATCTGCTAGATGGTAATCGACAAATTTGCTGATGAGGGCGAAAAGGGGGCCAACAAATCCATTGCACAAGAATTGATGGATTAGCCGGTAAGGGAAAAAAGGGGGCCAATAAATCTGTCAGACGGGAACTGGTGAATTTTCCAGTGAGGGCAGAGAGCTCCAATGGAAGGAGAGGGAAACTGAGGGATAAGTTGGGGGTTCGAGTAGGATAGAGAGGAAGGGGATACATAGGGTAGGATAGGGAGAG
>MU227447.1:166514-219130 GCA_018584345.1 Thuja plicata
GAAGTTCTATTGGTTTATCCAAGGGACTAATTATAAAATGATAATGAAACTATTACACATGTGAAAGAAAAAGGACTTATCTTTATTGATTTTGAAAAAATAGTACATCCAGGTCCATGTTATACTTCTTGATTAAAAACTATCCAAATATGTGAAATTGTATTATATTGTACTGTCTTTTCATTTTAGATTTTACAATATGTATATATATGTTTTTGAGTAGATTTCACACCTCTTTAAGGTGAAAAGACACAACCCTTATTACAAATTATTTTGAAAAAACAAATAACTAACTAAAAAATAACTACCTAACTTTCAGATTTGGCTTTGGTCAAAAATCGAAAACTCCTCATGAAGAGCTAATATTTTTGCTGGAGATAGGAAATTTAATTTCCCAAACTAAGTCATTTTTTAGATTTTTAAAATTTGAAAATCTTCAACCTCTGTCGGCATCATCTTTGTAGCAAGTTGAAATTCTAGCATTTTCTGAAGGCTTCAATTATTTAGTTATATTTATTTTTGTCATAAAGCTTCCTTCCTTTGATTTTTTTAGTATGGAGAAATTTTCTTCTTGATAATGGATTGGGACTTCTAAATTCTCAAAATTTAGGGTACCACCAGTGGCTCTTTCTGGGGACATATGCTCCCTGTGAGCATAGCAAGATTCCAGCTATCTCTTGAGGAGCAGACCAAGTATCCATACTTAATTTGATGCAAAGTGAAATGGGGTGGCCCCACACCCCTAAAAAAATGAACACTACTTCTTTCCTCTATCCAACACATAAATTTGATCATGTAATACTTTGGATCTCCCAAATATGATTTCACCACTCTCATGGACAACATTCATTGCTTTATTAACATATTTTGACTTTTGTTTACCTTTAGAAAAGTCACTAGGTCCACTGTAGTCCTTGCTAAGTAGAAGATCCCCATGCATTTGATGAACCCTACAAGCAACTAGATTAATCTCTTCTACTTGGATGCCTTTATGTACACAATCTTCTTGTTATTCCCTGCATCCCCATCCCTACATTTTGTGTGCAAAATGTTGGGTCCCCCTTTTTGTTTTCTACTTTTGGCTCTTTCCTTGTCTTTCTGCCTTTGTTTTTGTTTTTCCTTCTCCGGGTTTTCTTTCCCATGGTGTTGGTTTCACTTATTTTTTTTGTCCCTTGTGTCTTCGGGACCCGGTCCCAGAGTTGGTTGTTCCTTGTCCAGGAGCCGGATTCCAGACTCTGGGATTCTTTACCACGATGTCTTCTTTTCATAAGAAGGTATGGTCGCACAGAATCCCCAGGCCCGAAGTCCGAATGTCGGCCTATTTTAGATTTTGCGGAAGGAGAGGTAACTTGCTTTTCACCTCAGGTATAAATAGAAATCACCTGTCATTTTCACAATTATTGCAATTAAAACACTTAAGAAATTTGAGCTAATTTCAGTGCAATATCACAATGATTTTAGCGAGAATCTAGTACGAGTTACTCTGAGCTGTTCTGAACAATTACAAGTGGTTTTCGGTGTTGAAGTGGTGATCCTTTGAAGGCACAAGTTGTTGCAGAGCATTCAAACTTCCTTTTCAGCACCTTGCCTTCCTTCCTTTCTCTGGTTTTCAGGTTGGTTTCGCTATTTTCTCTTCTTCATTTTCCTGCTTTTCATTTTGTTTGGTTGTGTTTTTGCCTTGTGTTTTCATTTTGTTTCTGCATTTCTTCATTTGGTTCGCCGCCCGTTGGTGGATCAGCTCTACTAGAGGGTTGTCTACCCTCTATGCAGGTGTAGGGTAATGTAAATATTGTATATACTTGTACATTTTCCAATTCTGTGTAAATAGCTACTTCGTGTTCTGTATATATGTATATTTAGTGTATATCCATCCATTTTGCATGTATTTTCAGCCCTGTAGTAGGTTAGTTGTATATGTTGTGTATATTTTATTGATCTTTTGTCGAGCTCATCATGCTCTATCTACTTCTCATCCATGTTTGTGAGCTCGTTCAAGGCAGAATACCACCTGGTTGAAACTCGGCTCTCGGCTAGTTTCAACCAGGTGGTTTTCTCTCTCCTCCTTAAACTAGCCTTAATGATCCATTTACGTCCCATGAATGCATTTAAAATTATCTTGGTGGTTTCTACTTTATGCGCGTTCAGATAGTTGGCACCGTCATAGCCATAACTTCCATTTATTGCATAGCCACGTGACGCCCACGTGGGCCTGACAATTCACTTTTTGCGCACACCTTCCAACAGTTAGTTTTTTGGACCTTGAGTCTTTTGTCTTCACCAGCCCACATCTTAATTTTGCTAAATATGTTGAAACCCCTGGGCCCAGATATTGGTTATTTCCCTTAAGATTGCATTATATATATATTTCTGGGATTTTAGACCTAAACTCACTTTTCAGGAAAATAAATGTTGCAGTGGTAAGATCTCCAGATCCCAGAGTATTATTTATCTATAAATTCTGACGGTTGTCTTGCCTTACAGGTTTTTAAAGCAATATACTTTCATCATGTCTGAGACTTCTGCATCTTCACCACCCGGGAGTCTGGAACTTCCTTCTATGGTGGTCACTAGGGAAGCCATCAGGTCTAAGATGGAGAGGGCCCTAGAGAAATTACCTCTCACCATGAAGTACATGAAGGAAAATGCCATCGTGGGATCAAAGATTGATTCCAAAGTTCAATTAATTACCGACACTAGCATCAAACTGTGGGCTGAGATGCAGGCCCTGGTTAAAATAATGTACATCTAGCAACATACTAGGGATCCTTTGGCAATCAGTGTTAGGGATTCTGGGATTCTCAAGGCCGCATGTTTTCCATGCTACGTGCAGGCCCCAAAGTTAATTCTTACACTTGCCATGCATTACAACTCTTTCATCTGGGCCGTCATGCTCGTAGCCCCAAAACCAACTGGGTATCCCACCCCTATGATGTCTCTTGATGCTGCAACCTTCCAGATGGGGATGTTAAGTCCTCAATTTGATAACCCAACTGTGCTTACCAGATCAAATGCCTTAGCATAGTTTAAGCAGTTGGAGGATGTATCCCGGCTATACATGAATAATCATTAGCTCAAGACTCCGAAGAGGGACCGAAGAGAATGAAGCTAGAAATTCCCCAGTCCAAATTTAAAGAAAGCATCCAAATGGGGATGATAGCACTATCCTAGGTCTTCGGGCAACCACATGCCCGAGAATTCTTTGGGTGGATGTATTACTTCTTTCTTGGCATCAGCACTGGCTGTGAATACTTTGATTGGGCCGCCATTATTTCAAACCACGTGGATTCTCAGTTCCTTCACGTGGTCCAAAAGAAGAAGTTTTATATGAATTATTATATTCTCTGGGACCTAGTGCAACAACAACCCCACACATTTGGTTTACTCACATTAGGAGTACTCGGGATCAGCCCGGGTTAGAAGGCCCCCTGGGATTATTTCCTAGAGATTCAATGGGAGGCTAGTTTCCCCAGCTTCTGTCAGGTAAATGATGCCTTTATCTACTACAACCTGCTCACACCCACCCAGGATGTAGGGTACCACCTTTCTATAGAGGTGATGGATCTGGTCAGAAGTTATGGCCATTATTATATACAATTCTAGTAGCATACATACATAAGGGTAACCAACTTCTCTGGGAAACCTTACTTGTTGCCCAAACATTGTGGGAACAAGATAATCCTCCTGGAGTATTGCAGGTAAATGATGGAATTGCATGCCTTATAGGCCTTAAAGAAGGTAAAAAATATTCCATTCCCAATCACTTGTGGGAATTACTCGTGTAGTCTGGTCGCAGCCAAGGAAGTAGACAACAAGCTCAAGAGCTTGAACTTAGCAGAGTTTTAGCTAGCACGAAAGAACTTTGATCCACATGAAAATATTGAACTGGCACTTCCCCAGGCATCAGAACCCCACCAATACCACATGGCAGAATTTTGGGAAGATTATTAGGATGACGTTGAAGTCTAGAGCCAACATTACGTATGGATGACTGCAGGGATGATGCAAAGGTTGAAGCTCCATAAATTCCTGGATGACTTCTTAGACGCTGGCTCCATGATAGACCCCCAATACAAAGTAAAGGGGATTGATAAATTGGCCCTCCCACTGGTAAATTGGAATACCCAAGAGGGATCCACCATAGAAGAGTTTACTTGCAACGTGGTCGAGTGTAACCACGAATATTTCAAGAGAGTATGCCCTGGAAGTACCCGCAGGGCTCCCCAGTCGGTACCAAAGCTGACCCCCGGGGTCGAAACTTCTTTATAGGGATAAGATAGGGGAAAAATAATAATGGAGACCCCAGCCCCACAGGAGACTACCATTAAGGAGAAAATAAAATAATCAATAACAGCCTCCCAGGAGATGAGGGAAAAATTAATAACACGACTGGCTACCTCGGTGCTCATGACTGGACCAATCGCTCCTCCTTCCTCCCCTTCACTAGTAGCCCTAATGGTCAAAGTGGCAGGGGTAGATCTAGAAGAGTAGGAAATACTAAGGGATGCGGGGCTGCCCTTAGTCACCAGGAGGAAGAAAAGGCTTAACCCAAAGCCAAAGGTAGAGCCAGAGTTGGGGATGCCACAGATCCCACAAGTTGAAATCCTTTCTTCCGACTCCTCAAAGCTAGAGAGGGAACCAGAGCATGCCCACATCCCTGTAAATCCTCCCCCTCAAGAGGAATTTAATGATTTTTTTAGAACTGACAAGTTTGGGAACTTGCAGGAAGATATCATGCAGGAGGAGGCGGAAACCCCAGAGCAGGAGAAAGCTCCAGAACAGGAACCTGCGCAGGAGCAGGAGGAACATATGGAAGAAGAAAAGTAGGTGGAACAAGAAATTTCCTCTGAAGTTTTGGAAATATAGGACACGGGAGTATCAGGGCAAAAAAAGCTAAGCGAACAAATGACATCGGTTGGGGAAACCGGACCTACGGGAGCAACTGTAACCCCAACCGCCATGTTCCAAATGCCACTCCCGAAGGAAAAATTTGGGGAGGTAATCACTACAGCCCAAATATTAAACCTTGGCCCATTGCCTCCCCCACTACCGAAGGATACCGACAGAAGAAGATATCCCAGCAACAGAGGCTGAGGAAGAACAACAACAGGAAGAAGAAGAAAACCCTGGGGTGACCAATGAGGACCCAGATATCACTGAAGGTATAGATGGCGGGAAAAAAGATATAGTACCATTGAGGCAAATATTTCTAGTGAGATAGAAGATATAGGGAAGGAGCCAAGAGAGGCTTATAATACTGAGGGGGCACAACATGACATTGGGGAGAGTTTACAGGAACATGCCTTGGCTACAAAACCACCCCGCCTGCCACAATGGTTGGTGGAATCTCGAAAGAGAAAATCCCCTTCATCAACACCCAGAGCCCATCTTTCCTTGGTAGAGATGATGGCTCAGGCCCAGAACCTGCCAAAGGCCAAGAAATCCTAGATGGTTCACACTCTTTGAACTAAGTCGGGTGGAGAAGTAGTCGCAGTAATAGCGACACCTTCCCTAGACGCAGGCAAAGAAATAGCTGAGGATGGAGATTATAACGTCATAGAGATATCACTGGGGAAGAGAGGGAAGCAGGGTGAAGTAGACCTATTGAAAGAGGCAGCCAAGGTAGTAGAGGCTCATTATGAAAAGGAGGCTCAAAAGCTCAAGGAAAAAAAGGAGAAAAATGCAAACCTCGTGGGGTTGCTAACTGAGTTGGACCAGCCATACAATAATATTCCTTCGAAAGCCTCTACATTTGATGCACCATTACCACAAAGTGATATAGACTCATTGCGGGATATGAAAAAGAAGGCCCAAGTAGTCGATGAATAGGTCACCCTACAGTTGGGAAATGTCTAGCGTTTATTGGTGTCCACCCTCCTGGATCTATATGCAGCCCATCATGTCTTACACCAGGCCAAGACCATCATCAACATATTGGAGGGGGACATCAAGAATTATGAGGCATAGAAAGTTGAGTTTGAAGAACTCCTTAGCCTCAGAGAGGAAATGGTTTCTGAGTCTAGAATTTTGTGGGAAGAGTCATTTGATTTTGTGAGGACCCGACACTCCAGACTTGACCTCACATTGGAGGTAACCAAGTAACTAGTGGGGACCCTACAGGATAAGGTCAATATGGTACAATATTCTTTCAATTTGTACAAGTCTTTTGTTATAAAGGTCTACAGAGATGATCCATTTAGCACCAATACATGTACGCTGGAGAAATATGTTTTGGGAAAGTTTGATGAGTTAATGGAATCAAGATATCAATCCCCAGAGGGGTTAGATGGAGCTCAAATGGCGCAAATAACTCACATGATACTCAGTGGTCATGATGTGGCAAAGATGACTGATGAATTCAAGGGAAATGTTCTGGAACTAGGGGGACAGATTGAGGTGACCAAGTACCGATGAGCTGGCGTTAAAGATATTGATGAAGATGGAATTTCTCGTGTCCTCCAAACCTTCAACGACAGTAAGCAACAATAAAGTTTCTCCGGGGGCCAAAGAAAACCTTAGTGATTTTGTATTCTTTATACTTTTAGAATGTAAGTTCCCGAATCTCGGAGTCCCGGATCCTATATTTTGTATTCTTTCAGTGATCCGTGTCCTGGTCCCCAAGGCTGATCGGTCACTTTCAAAGAAGTTAATAAAGGTTGTCAGAGGGTAGATAGCTACATCAAGGCACGTCAGATCGACAAGAAGTTTTCTGACAGATGGTCTTCCCGAGCTGCCGCTTCAGAAGTACACCTGACACATTGGAGACAAGGCACCTTTTTTCCCATTTATGAGGCATGTAGCCTCAATCCCTAGGGGATCTAATTTATTTCTTCTCCTTCTCGGCTCTCTTCTCAAGGCTGATTCTTCCACTCCACTTCTCTTGTCTTTTTCTTCTGACATGACAGGCCTATTCCGTCTCTAGGTCTTTTGTAGAGTGGTGCAGGTAGTACCGGTCACTGGGTAATATATTTTATTGTACAAATGTAACATAAGTTAGGGTTAGGGTTAGATGTATATGGGTATAAATAGTAAGTCTGGCCCCATTCCAAGGGTCGGAAAAATTGATGATTTTGCATTCCATGGTAATAGAAAAGAAGTTTCTCATTTCTTAGTTGCAGAGCTCAATGCTCCTTAATCTTTAAGCTTTTAGTAGTTAGATGCTCTCTTGGAGCCACCATTGTACCACACACCAGTGCTTGCTGGAAGGAATGTTAATGAAGAAGGGAGAGTTCTTGCAATGATTTTGTTGGCATCCTGTCTTTTGAGTTGATGATATTTTATGCTTTATGTTCTTCATGTCCTTTGTTCTAACACTTCAAGTAGATTAATGACCTCCTTTCCCTTGCTACTGATGAAATATGAACTGATGGTTTTATGTTTCTTCAGTATTTAGTATAGTGTGTTAGAGTATTATTGATGTTTTGAATGTTCAGCACAACTATAGATAGATGAAATATTTCTAACCCTACAGGATCTTTTTTAGTTTATTTGTTAAGTGTAAGCATGCTTGGAGAAACCTCACCTACTTGAATCCCTAGAGAGAGCGAGTTGAAGATAACCAACTATCTGCCTCAAAAATAGTCACATCTCCCAACCGAGCCCCGCACCGTCGAGACCTAACATCCAAGTGCTTTGAAGCCTAGGGAATCTCATTTTCCCAGACAACCTTTACAGGCAAAGTTGGCCGGTACCCCTATACCCGGTCACAACTTACATCTGCTGGTGGACCCGGTCACTAAAGTCCCATCAACAAAAACTATCACTAGAAGGAGGACATGAGCTCATCCCCCTCTTAGGACTCTGATTTTATACCTTCTGAGGGTTTCCCAAGCCATAGTTTTAGGATTCAAGCCTTTAGTGGGATTGGGTCTTTCTCCCTAGTGAAATTTGAGAGAATCCTTAGATCCGCCCCTAACCCCAGAAGGTTTGTCAAACTTGAGCCTCCTACTCGAAAGAAGCAGACCCTGAAAACCACACCAGCCACTATTGTCTGGGGGTCTAGAGTACCATAGAATATCCAAACTTCTCAGATAATCTTGGGAACTAGCGTTCAACTTGCTCAAAATTTGGCTCCCCAAATGGCTGCATATTTTGGAAAAATTGGGTCCCCTATGGGAACTTTTCTAGGCACAACCAATGATTTGCCCTCGCACCCAGAGAAGATTTGCCCACAATATGAGCACCTAGGCTCACAAACCGCAAAAGAAAACTTATAGGCATACAAAGATTCCATGAACCGACACCGGATCCAACATGAGGATGTTGTGACCCAAATGTTTCCCCTATCCCTAGGATAGGGCAAAATAAACTGGTATCTTAACCTTCCCACCAACTCTATCAACAGTTGGCAGGACATGGAGGACGCCTTCTTGGCTGCCTTCTACATACATGTGGATCCAGCTTGGTCCCATAGCTAGTTCATTTCCATTAGAAAGGAACCAAATGAACCCCTTGCATCATTCAATCACCGGTTCCAGTGCGCCCTGAAGCGGTGCACGGGCCCTTTCATTCCATCCTTGGAAGTAACCATACAGACCTATCTCAACGTGATGGACCCCTTCATTTCCACCCTCCTCTGGAGAAAAACCACCATGCGCACCCAGGATACTCTAGCAAAGGTTTACAATCTATCCTTAGAACTATCTCGTGGTCTCAACAAATCCTCAGGCGGAATTGGGAAGAGCACGCCCTTCAACATGATCCCTGGTGGAACTACATACACTGGGGGATATAACCCCAATCTGGAAACGGGTGCCCCCACAATGGAAATGAATCCCTTGCCACCGCCAATAGACCAGCAGACCCGGTATGTTTATCCTTCACAGACTCTAGAAATACCAGGTCTAGAATCTTTCCCTTGGAACCAGCCGCAACAAACACAACCTCAGACACAACCACCGAGAGTGCCCTTCTTCCAGTCATCTATGGCTAGAGGATTGCCACCCTCGACTTTGGAAAATACTACTGCCTTCCGAGGAAACCAACAACAACAACCATCATATTGTGACACAAAGACTCAGCTGACCGCCGAGGTTGAATCCCTCCGGAAAATGTTGTCCACCCTAACTGTGGACATGGGTCAACTGAAGGCGGGGTCTTATGCACCCCAAAAATCCAATTCCCAAAGGGGGAATATTTTCTTCGGCCAACGAAACAACAATGTCAGAGGAAGAAAATTCAACAATGGGCCTCGACCCAACCAACAGCAATGGAACAATAAAACGAACACCGGAGGTCCACCTCTGAACCAAAATGCCAATCAAAATGGTGCTGGACCGTCACATTTCACACCAGTCGTAGACTTCCAGCCCATGACCAATTGGTGTAGATTGCATGACATGGGATCCCACAAAGAGGTAAACTATGCCACACTAGAGAAGGTCATCATGATCTCCCAGTTGGATAGACAAAAATCGCATGACGCTACTCCCCCAGAGCCTCCTGTGCAAGAGATAACTCATGGTGCATTCACCTATGAGACCATCTTCTTTGGATCTGCCGGAGAAGATGAAGAAGAATCTGGATTATAGGGATTCTTTGATGAATCAATTTTAGCCTTTGAGGCCAATGCCTTCACCAACCCATGGACTCCTTAAAACACTAAGAGCTAGGCTGGTAAAGGACTAGTTTACATGCCACCTTCCAAGGACACTCCTCCTCAGGACAATACAACTGACCGGCTTATCCCTCCAAAAGGTCCTAGCTCTAACCAAGCAAAAGACCTGGCCGAGGGAGGTCACCAATTCCCAGGAGGAAGATTCGACATCACAAGGGTGTTAGAACAAACCACCACCTCCATGACCTTGATGGAGGTTTTGCTAAACTGTCCTGAGTAGAAGAAGTCTCTTCTGAAGCTCTTGGGAAACCTGGAAGCTATTAATCGCCCACCAAAGACTGTCTCTTTTGAGGATGCCAACACGGCTATCTTCTAGGAAAATAATGAAGATCATCCATTCCTACTAGGCCTAAACATACAAGGTAAAAAAATACATAACTGTCTAGTAGACTCAGGGGCTTTAGGCAACATCATGCCCCTATCCATATGCTAGAAGCTCAGATTTCAACCCACCCCATCTAATGGCACAGTGATTCAACTGGATAAACTACTATGAAAATGGTGGGAGAATTGAAGAATGTCCGAATACAACTCATCCATGACCCTAGAATAGCTAGTATAATTGACATCCAAGTGGTGGACATCATAGAGACTTATGGGATGTTATTAAGTCAAAATTGGTCTAAGTCCTTGAATGGATACTTTTTGACTGACTTCTCCCACTTATGGCTCCCCTGAGAAGGTGAATCAAACAAGATTTAGGTTGAGAGTGAGCCCCGAATGAAGTAGGCCCTTACTGAAGTTGGGAGGGTTAATGAGGTCTTCTTCTTTGAGACCTCCCCCAGGGTGTACCGACCCTTTGAAATCTTAACATTTGATTTCACCTCGGGGAGGATCCCATAGTCTTGCAGAGAATCCAGGACCTGGAAGAAAAGTTGAGGGTAAAGGTTAACTCTCAAGGTGCCAAAGTGACCCCCGCTACACTCTTGTCCAACACCTGGTGCTGGGTACACTATCAGAAACATTCAGAGTTAGAGTGTGAGCCTTGCCTTTCCATCGCTACCTGGCACATTGATGCCTTTTAGAACAAAGAACATATAGTTGATTCCCTGGAACCTAGTATTCCTATTGGAAGCACTTCTTCAGTGCAATTTCCCTAGAGATCTCAAATCCAAATCCCTCAAGAGGAAAACCTCACCCACACACCATTAGTGCAGGAGGAAGCTCCTCCCAAGTCTCCCAAAAGTAATCCAAAGACTGCTCCATCTCCCCGACTACAGACTACAAGTGACGATCTGTGGACCCTTAAGTTTGATGGGTCCCGATCCAAACAAGGTTGTGGGGCTAGAGTAGAATTAATCAACCCACGAGGGAAATCCTTCCTTGCATCCTACAGGCTGCAAATCAACTGCACAAACAATGTTACGGAGTACGAGGATTTTATCCTTGGACTCCTATTTGCATTAAGGAAAGGGATCACCCACCTCTGGGCTTTGGGTGATTCAGAGTTGATTTTCAAATAGGTCTGGAGTCAGTATACATGTCATGATGAAAGGCTGGTCACATACCGCAATCGGGCTTGGAGCCTTATTGAATATTTTGATGCCTTCGGCATTGATCTTATTCCCTGGTGAAAAAATTATGTCTTGGATGCCCTCGCTATTTCTACCAGCACACTTGAGCACATGGTCAGCTCACGACTCCAGAGATTCTCCATGGAGATGATCCCCACCCCATCCATTCTGGATAATGTCACCCACTTTCAGGTTTTTGAGGACGATCAACATATCCTGGCCTTGATGGCCAATGTTGGTGTCTTCGAGGACGAGATAGTGGAGGAAAGAGACCATGATGATACTAGGTAGGGTGACGAAGATGATGGGATCATGGACCTACCTACCAACACCATCCCTAAGGGGATTGTCGCGCTTGAACATATCTTTGACTCAGACCCTCAAGACTAGGAAAAGATGTCATCATCCTCTGAGGGAGGAAAATTTGAAAAAGTAAACATCAGCCAGCCCAGTGAAGAAAACATGATACACATTGGCACCTCTTACTCCCTTGAGGAGAAGGAGAAGATTCTTGCGGTCCTCCGAGAATACATAGATGTGATTTCATGGGGGTATGAGGATTTGAAAACATATGACACATCCATTATGACTCATACCATCCCCCTGAAACCTGATGCTAAGCCTTTTTGGCAAAAGCAATGACTGATTAACCTACTGATCGAGCCTTTTATTCATATAGAGGTGGATAAATTGCTATTAGCCTGGATAATCTTTCCAATCTGGCACACTATGTGGGTTGCCAATTTGGTCCCTCTTAGAAAAAAGAGTGGTGAAATTTGCCTTTGCGTGGATTTCCAAAATTTAAATGGAGCCTCCAAGAAAGATAATCACCCTCTCCCCTCATTGGATGAGGTATTGCAGATAGTGAATAGATCCTAGATGATGTCTTTCTTAGATGGATACTCCGGATACAACCAAGTCATGGTTAAGTACAAAGATAGAGAGAAGACGACATTCACCACCACGTGGGGGACGTTTGCATATTGGAGAATGCCCTTTGGCTTGATCAACATAGGGGCCACATTTCAAAAGGCTATGGACATTGTGTTTGAGGGCCTCGTAAATCAGTGCATAATCATCTACATGGATGATTTGACCATCTTTTCCCAGGATAGGCATGATCATTCTGCCCACCTCACCCAAATTTGTGAGAGATGTCGCAGGTATGAAATATCCCTCAACCCCAAGAAGTGCATATTTGGGTTCACAAAAGGGAAGTTTCTCAGGCATATTGTCTCTGAGAAGGGTATATCCATTGACCCTGAGAGAGTTGAAGTGCTTCTAAATCTGCAAATGCCCAGAAGCAAGAAAGAGATGCGATCTTTCTTCAGAAAGATCAACTTTGTCCAGCGGTTCATCACTGGATTCGCCGAGATAGTCAAGCCACTTAATGAAATGATGAAAAAAGATACCAAGATTGAGTGGAGTCTATAAGAAAAGTGGGCATTTGCCCAGATCAAACAAATGATAACGGAGGCACCTATCTTGGCTAGTCTAGACTACTCCCTCTTGTTCTACATTTACTCCTTTGCTTCGCTGTATTCTGCCGTGTAGCATTGACCCAAAAGGTCAAGGGGGAAGAGTGACCAATAGCTTTCATGAGCTCCCCCTTCAAGAACGCCAAATTCCAGTACTCATCATTAGAAAAATAGGCCTTTCCTCTTGTTCACGCTGTAAAGTAATTCTGACATTATATTCTCTGGAGAAAGGTGCATGCTGTCATCTTGGACCAGGCTGTGAAATCTCTGCTAATGTAGAGTGAATTGGGTGAAAGATAGGGGAAGTGGATGGCCATCCTCTAGGAGTATGACTTGGAAATACAACCCATGAAGATAGTTCGAGGCCAGGGACTAAGTCAAGCGATGGTAGAGGAGGCTCCCCACATAGAATGCCAAACTTACACAGTGGAGTCTATCACTCAAGACCCGTGGTACACTGACCTTGTGTACTTATTGTTAAATAATAGATGCCCAGAGGGGTTACCTCCCAATAAAAACCACACCCTGTGGATGAAAAGTGCCCACTTCATGATCAAAAACTCTATGCTGTGCAACACAAATTATGAGGGAGTGTACCTTCAGTGCATTGACAGAGACCAAGCTATGAAAATGATCGAAGAATTCCATGGGTAGTTTGGAACTAGGCATGGCTCAGCCAACGCTATCACCCATCAAATCCTCTAGGATAGATATTATTGGCCCTACATATTTAAAGATGTTTACACTCACATTTGAAGGTGCCATACTTGTCAAACTGTGACACATCGTGAGTGCAACCCGTCTATGCCCTTACAACCAGTCTTCAAGGCTAGGCCTTTTGCCAAATGGGCATTTGAATTTATCAAGAAAATCAACCCCAACTCATTTTCCAACCACCAATATATCTTAACTACAATCGATTACTACACCCGGTGGTCTGAAGCCATACCCTACAAGAACAACACGACATATGTAGTTATCAAATTCCTAGAAGAAAACATCGTCATGAGATTTGGAATGCCCTTTGCTATAGTATGTGAAAATTGTCTAGAATTTTCATCAGTGCAACTACTTGAATGGACCTATGATTAGAAGATCACTCTAAAGTTTTCCAGCAACTATTACCCCTAGGGTAATGGTGTTGCTAAATCGATGAACAAAAATCTACTTGAAGTGATCAAACACCTGCTAGAACATAATCCCCGAGATTGGAACCAAAAGTTGAGATTCACCCTATGGGTGGATCGCATTTGAATTAAAGCCGCCCTGGGTACATCCCCATTTCACCTAGTTTATGGCCAGAACCCAGTGTTCCCAATCAACTTACAGATCCTAGTTTTACAATTTATGCAGGAATTCGGCAACTAGGATAATATTGTAGAGGTTCGTCTCTTGAATCTGGTGCGGATGGAGGAACAATGAGATGCAACTCTTAAACATTTTTTGCATCATCAAGTAGTGGTAAAATGATGGTTTGACCATAGGGCCCAATACAAGGCCTTTCAAATTTTGGACTTGGTCCTGTTGTGGGACAAGGCCCGGGAAAAGAAAGGAAAGCACACCAAGTTCCAATGGCTCTGGCTCAGACCATACCTAATCTTAGAGATCTGCGGGGCAAATACCTACCACCTTAACACCATGACTAGAGAACCCGTCCCATTTCCCGTTAATGGATAGTTTCTCAAACATTATTTCAAATGAGGTTGGTTTGCCCAAAGTTGTATTTTATGTAAAGTTCTCTTGCTTGTAAATATTTCTTTCCCGGTGCCTTGTTGGGAGGTGCCTTGCTTTGTAAATAGTCTTGTTGGCCGTCCTCTGGGACCACCCATTTTTTTTCTTTGTCTTTTGTTTGTCTTATCTTCCTTTTCAGGTCCCGGCATTTTTCTCTCCCTCTTGTGAGGATTTGGATACTTTTCATAACATCTGGTCTCCGGGATGTTGTCTTTAACATAACGGTGAACTTAGAAATCTATGGTTAACATGATGGAATCGGTCCATTCTCTCAATTTATTTTGCAAGTTGGGTAGTACATTATGAGTAATCTTCATCAAATTTATCTCTGGAGGTCTGGTAATCAGTGAAATAAAAATTAGGGAACAAGTAATCAGACACACCGAGGGTAGATCGGTTGCACTAGTTGGTTGACCCAAGTCTGAACTTTTAAAAGATTCTTTTCGGGTTCAGAGTTTTTCTCCCCCATTCAGTATATTAAGATAGGTGGAAGGGTGAAAGAAGTACTACTATTAAATCTAGCTAAGCTTAAGCTTGATGGTGAAAGAAGTACCACCCTCCCACCCAGAAATGTACAAAATAACAAGAAAAAGAAATAGGATGAACTCCCGTCTCTGGGGGAAATGAGTGAATAAGATGACTTCAAGGTTTGATATACTTAGTGCCTCTTCTTTGCTTCTCCCAAAGGTCATCGGCTTGATTTCCTTCCAAAGCACACACTTCACCACTAATGAAAATATCATGGACTAAATCGCGTATGGCCATATTTTCTCAGACATGTTACTCTTTATAGGTAAGATGCTTTGAGTAACGACTTGTTCCAGTTTTGCTAACCAGAGATTCTGAGTCCTCAAATGCGCTAAGACATTCATCCCAGATAGTCACCATTTGTTATGCCCTGCATCCCTGTCCCTACATTTTGTGTGCAAAATGTTGGGTCCCCCTTATTGTTTTCTGCTTCTGGCTCTTGCCTTGTCTTTCTGCTTTTGTTTTTATTTTTCCTTCTCTGGGTTTTCTTTCTCGTGGTGTTGGTTTTTCTTCTTTGTTTTTTTCCCTTGTGTCTTTGGGACCCAATCCCAGATTTGGTTGTTCCTTGTCCAGGAGTTGGATTCTAGACTCTGGGATTCTTTACCATGATGTCTTCTTTTCATAAGAAGGTATGGTCACACAGAATCCCCAGGCCCAGAGTCTGGAGGTCAGCCTGTTCCAAAATTTGTGGAAGGAGAGGTAACTTTCTTTTCACCTTGGGTATAAATAGAAATCACCTATCATTTTCAAAATTACCGTGATTAAAACACTTAAGCAATTTGAGCTAATTTCAGTGTGATATCACAGCAATTTTAGTGAGAATCTAATACGAGTTACTCCGAGCTGTTCTAAACAATTGTAAGTGGTTTTTGGTGTGGAAGTGGTGATCCTTTGAAGGCACAAGCTATTGTAGAGCATTTTCACTGCCTTTTCGGCACCTTTCCTTCCTTTCTCCAATTTTCAGGTTGGTTTCCCTATTTTCTCTCCTTCATTTTCCTGCTTTTCATTTTGTTTGGTTTGTGTTTTTGCCTTGTGTTTTCATTTTGTTTCTACATTTATTTGTTTGGTTTGCCGCCCGTTGGTGGGTCAGCTCTGCCAGAGGGTTGTCCACCCTTTATGCAGGTGTAGGTTAATGTAAATATTGTATATGCTTGTACATTTTCTGGTTCTTTGTAAATAGCTGCTCTGTGTTCTGTATATATGTATATTTAGTGTATATCCATCCATTTTGCATGTATATACCTTTCAAACCTATAGTAGGTTAGTTGTATATGTTGTGTATATTTGCCTGGTCTTTTTTCAAGCTTGTTGTGCTCTGTCCACTTCTCATCCATGTTTGTGAGCTCGTTCAGGGCAGAATACCACCTAGTTGAAACTAGGCTCTCAGCTAGTTTCAACCAGGCAATTTTCTCTCTCCTACTTAAACCAGCGTTAATGATCCATTTACATCCCACAAATGTATTTAAAATTGTCCAGGTGGTTTCCACTTTACGTGCATTCAGATAGTTGGTGCCACCGTTGCCATAACTTCCATTTATTGCATAGCCACGTGATGCCCACTTGGGCCTAACAGTTCACTTTTTATGCACACCTTCCAACGGTTAGTTTTACGGACCTTGGGTCTTTTGTCTTCACCAGCCCACATCTTAGCTAAATATGCTGAAACCCCTGGGCCTAGATATTGGTTATTTCCCTTAAGTTTGCATTATATATATCTTTCTGGGATTTTAGACCTAAACTCACTTTTCAGGAAAATAAACACCGCAGTGGTAAGATCTCCAGATCCTGGAGTATTATTTATCTATAAATTCTGATGGTCATCTTGCCTTGTAGGTTTTTAAAGTAATATAATTTCATCATGTTCGAGGCTTCTGCATCTTCACCACCTGGGAATCTAAAACTTCCTTCCATGGCGGTCACTAGGGCAGTTGTCAAGTCTAAGATGGAGAGGGCCCTGAATAAATTGCCTCTCACCATGAAGTACATGAAGGACAATGCCATTGTGGGATCAAAGATTGATTCCAAAGTTTAATTAATTACCGACACCAGCATCAGAATGTGGGCCGAGATGCAGTCCCTGGTTAAAATAATATACATACAACAATAATCTAGGGATCCTTTGGCAATCAGCATTGGGGATTCTGGGATTCTCAAGGCCGCCTGTTTTCCATGCTTTGTGCAGGCCTCAGAGTTAATTCTTACACTTGTCACACATTACAACTCTTTCGTCTGGGCCGTCATTCTTGTAGCCCCAGAACCAACCAGATATCCCACCCCTATGGTGTCTCTCGATGTCGCAACCTTCCAGATGGGGTTGGGAATTCCTCAATTTTACAACCCAACTGTGGTTACCAGATCAGATAACTTAGCACAATTTAAGCAGTTGGAGGATGCGGCCCGACTATAGATGAATAATTATTGGCTCAAGACTTTGAAGAGGGACCCCAAGAGAATGAAGCTAGAAATTCCCTAGTCTAAATTTAAAGAAATCATCCAGATGGGGATGATAGCACTATCCTAGGTCTTCAGGAAGCCACATGCCCAGGAATTCTCTAGGTGGATGTATTACTTCTTGCTTGGTGTCAGCACCGATGGTGAATACTTTGATTGGGATGCCATTATTTCAAACCACGTAGATTCTCAGTTCCTTCAGGTGGTCCAAAAGTGGAAGTTTTATATGACTTCTTATGTTCTTTGGGCCCTAGTGTAACAACGACCCCACACCAATGGGTTACTCACATTAGGAGTACTCAAGATAGACCTGGGTCAGAAGGTCCCCTGGAATTATTTCCCATAGATTCAATGGGAGGCCAATTTCCCCAGCTTCTGCCAGGTAAACAATGCCTTTATCTACTACAACCTGCTCACACCCACCCAGGATGCAGGGTACTATCTTTCTATAGAGGCGATGGATCCAGTAGCATACATACATAAGGGTAACTAGATTCTCTGGGAAACCTTACTTGTTGCCTAAACATTGTGGGAACAAGATAATCCTCCTGGAGTATTGCAGGAAAATGATGGAATTGCATGCCTTATACGCCTTAAAGAAGGTAACAAATATTTCATTCCTAATCACTTGTGAGAATTACTCATGCAGTCTGGCCACAGCCATGGTGGTAGACAACAAGCTCAAGAGCTTGAACTTAGCAGAATTTTATCTAGCGCAAAAGAACTTTGATCTGCATGGAAAGATTGCACTGGCACTTCCCCAGGCATCAGATCCCAACCAATACCAAATGGAGGACTTCTGGGAAGATTTCCAGGATGACGTTGAAGTTTAGAGCTGACATTATGTCTGGATGACCGCAGGGATGATGCAAAGGTTGAAGCTCTGGAAATTCCCGAATGACTTCTCAGACATCGGCTCCACGATAGCCCCCCAGTAAAAAGTAAATGGGATTGATAAATTGGCCCTCCCACTGGTAAATAGGAACATCTAGGATGGACCCACCATATAAGATTTTACTCGCAACGTGGTCGAGCGCAGCCATGAATATTTCAAGAGAGTATGCCCTGGAAGTACCTGCAGGGCTCCGTAGTCGGTACCAAAGCTGACCCTCGGGGCTGGAACTTCTTTATAGGGAGAAGTTAGGGGAAAAATAATAATGGAGACCCTAGCCCCATAGGATACCCCCATTAAGGAGAAAATAAAATAATTAATAGCACCCTCCCAAGAGATGAGGGAAAAATTAATAACACGGCTGGCTACCCCGGTGCTCATGACTGGACCAATCCCTCCTCCTTCCTCCCCTTCACTAGCAGCCCTAATGGTCAAAGTGACTAGGGTAGATCTAGAAGAGTAGGCAGTACTAAGGGATGCGGGGCCACCCTTAGTCACCAAGAGGAAGAAAAGGCTCAACCCAAAGCCGAAGGTAGAGCCGGAGCTGGGGATGCCACAGATCCCACAAGTTGAAATCCTTTATTCTGACTCCCTGGAGTCAGAGAGGGAACTAGAGCATGCCCACATCCCTACAAATCCTCCCCCTCAAGAGGAATTTGATGATGTTTTTAGAACTGATGAGTTTGGGAACTTGCAGGAAGATACCGTGCAGGAGGAGGCGGAAACCCCAGAGTAGGAGAAAGCTATAGAACAGGAACTTGCGTAGGAGCAGGAGGAACTAATGGAAGAAGAAAATGAGGTGGAACAATAAGTTTCCTCTAAAGTTCTAGAGATATAGGACACGAGAGTATCAGGGTAACAAAAGCTAAGCGAACAAATGGCATCGGTTGGGGAAACCGGACCTACGGGAGCAACCGTAACCCCAACCGCCGTGTTCCAAATGTCGCTCCTGAAGGAAAAATTTGGGGAGGTAATCACTATGGCCCAAATTTTAAACCTTGGCCAATTGCCTCCCCCACTACCAAAGGATACACTGGTAGAAGAAGATATCCCAGCAACAGAGGCTGAGGAAGAACAACAACAGGAAGAAGAAGAAAACCCTGGGGTGACCAATGAGGACCTGGATATCACTGAAGGTACAGATGGTGGGAAAAAAGATATAGGTGTCACTGAGGCAAATATTTCCAGTGAGATAGAAGATATAGTGAAGGAGCCAGGAGAGGCTCATAATACTGAGGGGGCACAATAGTACATTGGGGAGAGTTTACAGGAACATTGGCTACAAAACCACCCCACCCGCCACAATGGTTGGTGGAATATCGAAAGAGAAAAGCCCCTCCATCAACACCCAGAGCCCATCTTTCCTTGGCAGAGATGATGGATTAGGCCTAGAACCCACTGAAGGCCAAGAAAGCTAGGACGGTTCACACTCTTCGAACCAAGCCGGATAGAGAAACAGTCGCAGTAATAGCGACACCTTCCCCATACGCAGATGAAGCAATGGCTGAGGCCAGAGATTATAATGTCACAGAGATATCATTGGGGAACAGAGGGAAACAGGGTGAAGTAGACCTGTTGAAAGAGGCAACCAATGCAGTAGAGGCTTGTTATGAAAAGGAGGCTCAAAAGCTCAAGGTAGAAAAGAAGAAAAATGCAAACCTCATGGGGTTACTAACTGAGCTGGCCTAGCCTATCAATGTTATTCCTCTGGAAGCCTCTACATCTAATGCACCATTACCACAAAGTGATATAGACTCATTACGGGCTATGAAAAAGAAGGCCCAAGTGGTCGATGAATGGGTCACCCTACAGTTGGGAAATGTCCAACGTTTCCTTGTGTCCACCCTCCCAGATCTATATGCAGCCCGCCATGTCTTACACCGGGCCGAGACCATCATCAGCATATGGGAGGGGGACATCGAGAATTACGAGGCATGTAAATTTGAGCTCGAAGAACTCCTCAGCCTCAGAGAGGAAATGGTTTCTGAGTCCAAAATTTTGGGGGAATAGTCATTTGATTTTGTGAGGACCCAACACTCTAGACTTGACCTCACATTGGAGGTAACCAAGCAACTGGTGGGGACTTTGTGGGATAAGGTCAATACGGTACAATATTATTTCAATTTGTACAAGTATTTTGTTACAAAGATCTCCAAAGCTGATCCATTTAGCACCGATACATGTACGTCAGAGGAATATGTTTTGGGGACATTTGATGAGTTAATGGAATCAAGATATCAATCCCTGGAGGGAGTAGATGGAGCTCAAATGGCATGAATAACTCACATGATACTCAGTGGTCACGATGCAACAAAGATGGTCGATGAATTCAAGGAAAATGTTCCAGAACTAGGGGAACAGATTGAGGTGGCCAAGTACCGATGGGATGGCCTTAAAGATATTGATGAAGATGGAATTTCCCATCTCCTCCAAACCTTCAACGACAGTAAGAAACAATAAAGTTTCTCCGGGGCCAGAGAAAACCTAAGTGTTTTTGTATTCTTTATTCTTTTGGAATGTAAGTTCCTGGATCCCAGAGTCTTGGATCCTATATTTTGTATTCTTTTAGTGATTCATATCTCGGTCCCCAAGGCCAACTGGTCACTTTCAAAGCAGTTAATAAAGGTTTTCAGAGGGTACATAGCTACATCAAAGAACGTCACATCGGCAAGAATTTTTTTGACGTATGGTATTCCTGAGGTGCCGCTTCAGAAGTACACCTGGCACATTGGCGATAGGGTGCCACTTTTCCCATTTATGAGGAATGTAGCCTTGATCCCTGAGGGATCAGATTTCTTCCTTCTCCTTCTTGGCTCTCTTCTTAAGGCCGATTCTTCCACTCCACTTCTCTTGTCTTTTTCTTCAGACATGACAAGCCTATTCTATCTCTAGGTCTTTTGTAGAGTGGCATGGGTAGTACCAGCCATCGGGTAATATATTTTATTGTACAAATGTAACATAAGTTAGGGTTATGGTTAGATGTATATGGGTATAAATAGTAAGTCTGGCCCCATTCCAAAGGTTGGCAAAATTGATGATTTTGCAGTCCATGGTAATAGAAAAGTAGTTTCTCATTTCTCAGTTGCTGAGCTCAATGCTCGTTAGTCTTTAAGCTTTTAGTAGTTAGATGCTCCCTTGGAGCCACCATTGTACCACACACCAGTGCTTGCTGGAAGAAATGTTAATAAAGAAGGGAGAGTTCTTGCAATGATGTTGTTGGCATCCTATCTTCTGAGTTGATGATATTTTATGCTTTATGTTCTTCATGTCCTCTACTCTAACACTTAAAGTATATTAACGACCTCCTTTCCCTTGCTACTGATGAAATATGAACTGATGGTTGTATGTTTCTTCGGTATTTAGTATAGTGTGTTAGATTATTGTTGATGTTTTGAATGTTTAGCATAACTATAGATAGATGAAATATTTCTAACCCTATAGGATCTTTTTCAGTTTATTTGTTAAGTGTAAGCATGCTTGGAGAAACCTCACCTACTTGAATCCCTAGAGAGAGAGAGAGTTGAAGATAACCAGCTATCCCCCTCAAAAATAGTCACATCTCCCAACTGAGCCCCGCACCATTGAGACCCAACTCCCAAGTGCTTGGAGGCTTGGGGAATCTCATTTCTTTAGACAACCTTTATAGGCAAAGTTGGCCAGTACCCTGGTACCCGGTGACAACTTACATCTGCTAGCGGACCCGGTCACCAAAGTCCCATCAACACTTCCCTATACTCAATATGTTAATCTTTTCACAAAAAGGATTTGGAGATAACTCATATTCAAGAACTTCCTTCTTATCAAGAACTTGATCATATAGGATACTTGGATAATTTTCAGAACTAATCTTCAACACATTCTCCTCATTGAGTATGTTTGATTCCATCTCATCTTGACATGTTTGATACAAATTCTTCTCATAGGATGAAATAATGCATGTCTCACTTTCTAAATACACTTCCCCATTCATATTTTGAGTTTCATCATCTTCAAAATGATCACTATGCTCACTGTCTCTATCATGATGGTGATGGACTTGATTGCATAGAAAATATTCTTCAAATAATGGATTCAAGGATATAGAGAACTCAGGCATATCTCCATGAGAGATTTCATCTGAAACTTCTTCATGTTCATATCTTGAATGTTGTTCTATTTCATCTCCGTTATTTGATTCCTAAAATTTATCATCTTCTTCATCTAGTACCCCCTGAGTATGTGGTGATCCCTCAACTTGCTTATCATGGTGCATTGAGAAAAAAATTTGACCACTCTTCTCAACATATTTTTGATATTCCATGTCTAGTAAATATGAGATTTCTTCTGTACTAAGAAGATCTTCTTCCTCATCATCATGGTCATTGATACCTGTTTCCATAAAAATCCCACTACATATAGATTCTACTTCAATCTGATTTGATTTTTCTTCCTTTATGTCATCATTCTTTTCTTCCCTCAGTACTTCACATATTTTCTCAAGAAAAGCTAAGAGTTGAGAATCATGGTATATTCCTAACTCACAAAGTTTATCCATTAATTCCCTTCCTAGAGGCCTGATATCTGAAGGTATTTCCCGATAGATCTTTATCACTCTCATGAACAAATATAGTATAGGTTCACCTTTATATCTTTCCAAACTGAAGAATGTATCCAAAGGGGACATGTAATATTCTTCCTCCAAAATATAATTGGGTTCTCTTTCGTGTTCATAGCACATGTTTTGTTCATAACACATGTTTTCTTCTTTACCACTGGCATCATGAAATATATCAAGAAACCACTGCTCAAACTGTCTCAATGATGAGATGGACTGAGTAGGTAATGATTCATATTCTTCTTGTGCATTATTTTTTAATGATGATGCAAATAGCTTCATGGCATCCTCTTCTGTATGGACCTCTTAATTATGAAGGAATATATGAAAAGAATCCAAATGATCAAGAGCTGATTCATCATAATCTCCATAAAATTTAGGAACCCTTTGTGAAAGTTGTGAAAATAATTCATTATAATTGCATTGAAACTTTCTAAGATCCAAAGGCTTGGTATCAATGGGAATCAAAAACCTTTTGAATAGAATTTTAAACATTATGTAATAGATCTTCTATTACTAATTAAAATATAATTTCTCATCCCTTCTAGGATATCTTCCTATCTCCTTCTGAGTTTTCTCCCTCAGTAGAGTCGCTGACTAAAATGCTTTGTTCAATAGAGTCGCCACCTTCTTATCAAAAGGAAAATACTTATTATCTTCTAAGTTCTTTTCTCCCAGTAGAGTCTTAAATATATCACTAGAGCTTCTAGGTAGAATACCAAAATGTTCTTTTAAACAACTCCCCAGTGGAGTCGCCAATCTGTTGGTGCTCAAATCAATAGATTGGATTTCCTATGGACTTGCCAATCCAATGCTAGGAAACTCAAATGATTTGGCCAACTAACAAGTCACAACCAAAGCAAGGTTGGAACTTCTGCAATTATGGCTCTGCAAAACCAAGGCTGGTAGGCCTATACCTTGACTTATCCTTCAAGTTACAAGGATTTTTATAGCAGATAAGAAACACTTCAACCTTCTCTCTCAAGTATGGGAAGGAACTTGAAATAAATCTAACTGAAAGCAATATATCATGAATTGTAAACTGAAATACTTTAAGTAATTGAAAGAATGTTTAGTAAATGTGTATGTAATTTGAAATGAACAGATAGATAAGATATCACAAAACTATAAATAATGAACTAAATAACTATAATCCAAATAATGATTAGACCAGTGCCTTATTCTACCATGGGCAATAGAGTCAAGATCATTCCCATCTTATGTTCAACCTCAGACATAGTTTTACAAGAAAAATTATCACTTCAAAGATGTTATGGAATGTACATGCAACCTAAAATAAATTCAGAGATATTTCAAAAGGGCAACACTTCTCAGATGACAAACCAATTGACTATGGCCTCAATCAATAGAATTTAACCATGCAAAATGAGAAAACCAATTGAAAATATAGTCTATGAATCAAATCAGGAAGCATGCACATCAAACTATCACTTTGAAGAAGTTATATTGGTTTATCTGAGGGACTAATTGTAAAATGATAATGAAACTATTACACATGTAAAAGAAAAAGGACTTATCTTTATTGATTTTGAGAAAATAGTACATCTAGGTCCATGTTATACTTCTTGATTAAAAACTATCCAAATATGTGAAATTATATTATATTGTACTGTCTTTTCATTTTATATTTTACAATATATATATATGTTTTTGAGTGGATTTCACACCTCTTTAAGGTGAAAAGATACAACCCTTATTACAAATTATTTTGAAAAAACAAATAACTAACTAAAAAATAACTACCTAACTTTCAGATTTGGCTTTTGTCGAAACCCAAAACTCCTTGTGAAAAGCTAATATTTCTGCTGGAGATAGGAAATTTGATTTCTCGAACTGGGTCATTTTTAGATTTTTAAAATTCTACAATCTTCAACCTCTGTCGGCGTCATCTTTGTAGCAGGTCAAAATTCCAGCATTTTCTAAAGGCTTCAATTAGTTAGTTCTATTTATTTGTGTCATAAAGCTTCCTTCCTTTGATTTTTTTAGTATGGAGAAATTTTTGTTCTTGATAATAGATTGGGACTTCTAAATTCTCAAAATTTAGGGTACCACCAAAACCTAGGGAGAATCTGTAATGGAAATTTGTAACTTTAGAACACACACACACACACACACACACGCGCGCGCACACACACACACATATATATATAAATTTACTACTCTGTAATGACTCTTAACTGAGTAACCTTTCTAGTTTTCTTCCTAGTTCCTTGGTGGGGCATGAAAACTTGGTATCAGAGCCCTAGGTTGCCACACTGGAACCCAAGGTATATCAGCTCATTAAGCTTAGACATTTGCATCCATCTTTAAAATGACGAACCCAGGATTGGGACTAGAACCTTTAGACTTATCTCTTTCCTTGTATTATCCAGGATGCCTTCAGTTACCCATGGTAGAAGGGATGCAAGAACACTCCTCCAAGATCCCACCAGGAAGGGTCTCAAGAGGAAGAATAGTTTGAGGAAGAAGGAAGTTGGGGAACAATCTGATAGCCACATAGGGGATTTTCAGGGAGCTCAGATGCATGAGTTACTGTAACAGATATTGCAAAGACTTGATGCAGGCCAAGATAGGGGCCATCAGGATGAGTCTAATGTCTCTCACCACCATGAGAGGGAAAGGGAAAGAAGCCCTAGGAGAAGGAATCTAGAAATAGAGGTGGACACTTTGTGAGCTTCTCACATGTGGGATCTCCTTAGAGAAAACCCACCTTTGTTTAGGGGAGCACAGAGCGGTGCCGCCACTGAAACATGGTTAATTGATTTTGAAAGGTTATTTTCCATGCATCCATGGCATAGTAACACCAAGGCTTGGGTTGTAGGTATTCACATGAGGGACTTTGCCTCTTCTTGGTGGGAAATAGATAAAGAAAAATTGCACATTGACATAGCCATCTTGTCTTGGGAACTATTCCTAGAACTCTTCAAATCTCAATTTCTATCTGACCATTGGAGACGTGAGCGGGCAAAAGAATTTCATAATTTAGAATAGTTAACCATGTCAGTTGATGATTATGAAAGATGCTTCTTCAAGCTCAAAACTTATTCAGGTTATAAGGATGATGAAGCCATGCTTACTCAACACTTCCTTAGAGGACTCAATAGTTTATTTTTTGGCCAAGTGCGGGTCTTTGAGCCTCAGACTGTTAATGAAGTAGTCATTAAAGCTTGTATTGTTGAACAAAATGTAGCCTTAGGTTTGGGAGGTCAGATGTATAATCCAGGGAGTAATGCCCCTCAATCTAGGTTAGGATACAAAGGAAATTGGTTCCAGGGAACATCTGGCCCTAAGAACTATCCTTCCTCATCCAAGGGTAGTCAAAACCCATAGAAAAAAAATTCTCCTACAACAACAAAAATAGTGGGTCTCAGTTAGGAAACTCCCACACCGGGAAATGTGGCAAGAATTATCCAAACTCTTAACCAACGCAAAGTACACAATAGAATGGTAGCCAGGGAAGCTTTCAACAGTCAAGTGCTCATGGCTTTGGGAAGAGTTTCATTAGAAATATAGGGTGTTATTCTTGTGAACAACATGGTCATATTGTAGTAAACTATCCTCAGAAATTGACATCGGCTTCTAGTTATAAGTAGGCTACCTCAGAAACTACCGTAGGGGATGCTGGTAGATCTCATAGGGTGTTTTTTATATTGGATCAGAAGCAAGCAGAACATCAAGGTTTGAGCATTAAAACTCTAAGTTTGTTAGGGGCTACTATCCCTTACCCCGCATCGATGACCTATTTGATCAAATGAAAGGGGCAAAAGTATTTTCAAAGATTGATCTTAAATCAGGCTATCACCAACTGAGAATTCATGAGGTTGATATTCACCGTACAACTTTTTGTACCAGGTATGACCACTATGAGTTCAAAGTAGTGCCATTTGGGCTAACTAATGCTCCCTCTATTTTTATGAGCTTGATGAATGGGGTGTTCAGAACCTATTTGGAAAAATTTGTGATAGTATTCTTGGATGACATCTTATTATTCTCCAAAACAATGGAGGAACATGAAGATCACCTTCGCCAAGTGTTGCAATGTTTAAGGGAAAATCAACTTTATGCTAATCCAGAAAAATGTGAGTTTTTCCAGACAGAGGTTAAATATCTGGGTCATGTCATCTCAGGGAGTGGCATTACAGTTGACCCTGTAAAGATTCAGGCTATAGTAGAATGGCCAACTCCAAATAATATTTCTAAGGTCCGCAGCTTTATGGGTCTGGCAGGGTATTATCAGCATTTTGTCAAGGGATTTTCTCAGATAACTCACCCTATCACTTCCTTACAGAGAAAAGGAAAGAAATTTATTTGGTTAGACAAGTGTGAGGCTTCCTTCCAATGTTTGAAAAAGAAGTTGACCAGTGCACCTATCCTGACAGTTCCGGAACCCTCAGGAAATTTTGTGGTTTGTACTGATGCTTCTCTAGAAGGGATTGGGGTAGTCCTTATGTAGGAAGGAAAAGTTATTGCTTATGAGTCTCAAAAGCTAAAGGACCATGAGCTTAACTACCCCACCCATGACCTAGAATTGGCAGTAGTTATTCATTCCTTAGTGAAATGGAGGCACTTCTTGTTAGGGCACAATTTTGAACTACATACGGATCACCGTAGTCTCCAATATATTTTCACTCAACCTAACCTCAACACTAGACAACATAGATGGATGGAATTATTATGTGAATATGACTTCTAGGTTAATTAAATCCAGGGGAAAACTAATGTTGTGGTAGATGCCCTGAGCCGGCGCAGGCATACCTTGGTAGTAATCTCTCTTAGCACAGACTTGGGAAATTGAATCCAGAAAGCCCTCATTATAGACTCATGGTATAAGGAGGTTAAGGAGGAACTAGAAATAGGAAGACCCCTAGAGGGGTGCTTCATAGGGTATTTATTAGACCCCAATGGGCTATTACAACATTAGGGTCAAATCTATGTGCCTTTATCAGGTGACCTTCACACAGTTATCTTAGCAAAAAGCCACAAAGCACCCTATTCAGCACATCTAGGAGTGAAGAATTTTTTTTTTGACCTACGTTAGTTGTACTATTGATTAGGGATGAAGAGGGACATAGAAGATTTTGTAGCAAGGTGTCTAGAGTGTCAAAGAGTGAAGGCTAAACATCAACATCCAGCAGGTCTCCTGCAGTCCCATCTTGTTCCAGAATGGAAATGGGATATTATCTCCATGGATTTCATTGTGGGACTTCCTATTACCATACAAATACATGATGCCATCATGGTTATGGTTGAAAGACTTACGAAGGTAGCCCATTTCACTCCCATGCAATCCTATTACACAGTAGCTGCAGTAGCTAGAGTACTTTTGAAGGACATAGTAAGACTTCATGGTATCCCTAGAAAGATTATTTCTAATCGAGACCCAGTTTTCACATCTGTACTTTGGACTTCCCTGCAACAGGCATTAGGGACTCAACTCAACTTTAGCTTAGCCTATCACCTAGAAATGGATGGTCAAACCGAATGGGTTAATCAAGTTCTTGAAGATATGCTCAGGATGTATGTGATGGATATGTAGACCCTTTAGGAAGATTACTTATACTTGGTGGAATTTTCTTATAAAAATGGATACCATAGCTCCATTGGTATGTCCCCATTTTAGGCCTTGTATGGTCGTCCTTTCTGCACCCCTTTGAGATGGGATCGATTAGAAGATAGGGTACTACTTGGACCAGAAATGTTGTAGGATATGGAACAACAGGTAGAGTGGATCAGGGAATACATTACTACCACACATGACAGACAAAAGAAATATGCTGATGCTCACAGAACAAATGTACATTTCTCTCGAGGAGATAGAGTGTTCCTTAGGGTGCGGCTACGAAAGAGTCCTATACATTATGAAAAAGGATCTAAGCTGGCACCCCAATTTGTTGGTCCCTTTGAGATCCTTGAAAGGATAGGACTAGTTTCTTATCGAATTGCCTTGCCACCCAGCCTCAGTCATATTCACGATGTATTTCATGTTTCTGTACTTAGAAGATATATTCCTGATTTGACTCATGTCCTGGACTGGAATGCTTTATAGGTAGCGGATGGGCAGGTGGCTTTTGGGCCTGTACATATCCTACAACGATAGACTCTAATCCTCAGGGGTTGTACTATAGATTAGGAAAGGGTCCAATGGGATCCTAATGACGAGGCCTCATCAACTTGGGAGGATGCTGCTTAACTTAAAGTTCACTATCCTTACCTATTTGTAGGCTTCCAGGAGTAAGCCTAATTCTAGAGGGGAGGATGTAATACCCAATCAGATGACTATACTATTATTTTTAAGTTGGAAATTTTGGTATAAACTATATGATTTCGGTTGTTTACATTTTGATAGATCTAGATGATATTATGCTCAGTTAGATGTTTTGATATATGTGTTCATGATTAATGTCTTTATGAAAAGAAATATTATATGCAATAGGAAATGGAATTCTAACCTTTCCCACTTATGATGCTCTATTTTGACTAATGTGCTTTCACAAATTTTATATTATGTTTTACTTTTGGGTATATATGTCAAATGTGTTTTCATGACTTAGGACGAAGTCGTAGTTACTCACTTAGCTGAGGTTCACATGATGTATCGATCCTAGTCATGTATTTGCAATGTCTTATATATGTATATATATGTTTCTATGCACATGCATCTCTCCTTGGTGATGTAGGATTGCAAGTACCGAGCATCGTCTCCACCTGGCTCCACAGGTCTGAGCGTGCTCTCTAAATCCTCAATCATTGTTGTGATGGAGATAACACCTGGTTTCAAAAGATAAAGCCTTTCCTTGATCCCTGTTCCTTAGTTGGGCCCTTTTGGGATTTGTCTTTCATTATGGATTGATGTCTGTTTATTGATGCTTGGTTTTTGGTCATTGTGGATTTTTGTTATAATCCCTAGAGCTAGGTGAATATTGTTTGTGGTTGAATTGTTGGTTAGTAATTATTGGATGGTATGATGGAGTTATATACATGGTAATATACCTTTTCTAATGTATTTAAGTAATGTGTGATTTTGATAATAATAATATTTGCATGGTTATATTTACCCATAGGCATATGGGTGCACACATATGCATATGTCTATATATAAATATATTTATGTAATTCTATAAATATGCCTATATTAATGTTTAAAAAAATTGGCTGTGTGTATGTAATTATTCATTATGTGCCTTTCTTGTTTTAAGAAATTAATTGTCATATGAAATTACATTATTCCTTTAAATAGAGAAAGTAAATAATCAAGGTAAAAGCTAGAATAAATAATAGAAGTTACCTTAGCATGAATTAAAAATATAGAGTAACTAAGGAAGTAACTTAACTAAAGCTTTCTTAGGAAACTACCTATTCATTAAAATTATCTAAAGACTATTATGTTTAAAACTAATAACCAGAAAATAGTTACGGATGGTTGCATCAGTTGAAACTTCCCATGCAACCAATCCTACAACATATTTATGTTAAGGGAATATAGAAAGTAGGGAGTTAGGAAAAATATGGAGGAAAAAATTATATTCAGAGAACTTTATATTTATCTGTAATCTATTAGAAAGATAGAGGGAAATATTGGGAGAGTATCTGATTGGTTAGAAGGCTGGAGGAGCATAGGCTTGACGGGAATAGAACTGGATTGCATCAAAGGTTTCTCTGAAGGACTCAAGGTAGGCTCTACCCAAAAAAAGAGAATCTTGTTTATTAGATTGCTATGTTTGATATAATTGTTTACTGTCTTCTATAGTTGTATGAACAATGGAATTCCTTTGTGATTATTTGGATGTTTATGCTATCTCGTATGAATGTAATAATGAAAGTATACCTGGTAATGAATTTAGTTTATGAAATATTGTATATTTGTTCTTCTCTGTGTATTTCCACCTTAGAATGTATTTTCTTTCAGATAGAACATCATTCTGTAGATATTATGCAGACTACCTCCTTGGTTAGTACTTTATCTTTTGGTGGTCACCTTTCTTCACCTTGCACTTTCGGGTAGGAACTAAGAATATTTAAAATAAGGGTAGATGGGTTTGAGGGATTCTTTAGAAGGAGAATTGAGGAATACCAACTGGGTATCTCTCTGATTCTTCCTTTTGAGCCTCCGTCTTATCTAGTTTTACCCAGAAGGTCGAATCTGAAGGTTGCTATCTGGAGGATGCACAGGTCCTGACCACCTACGCAAAACTGGGTACCACCTATGCAGGATGCATGACCACCTACACAGTAAGCACCACCTATGCAGGTTGTACCACCTACATATATTAGGTCACCACCTACATAACTTAGGTCACCACCTGCGCAGCTTAAGGTTCCACCTGTGAAGGACTCTTCCAGTTTGTGTTTTAGGGTTTCTGGAAGGGTTTAGGGTTTGGTTTTGACCCAGGGTTGTCCCTAGAGGTTGTTCTTACTTGAAAAATACCCTGTTTGTACATGATGTTATGTTTATGATCATTTATAAGCTTGTTATAAGTTTTGGAACCCTGATTACGGTTAGGGTTGTTTCAAGTACCCTAGAAACCTTGTGTAAATTTCTTTATGTTCTATGTGGATGTTATAAACTCTTGTATACTTTTGCTACTTATCCTTATGTGTTTTTATGAGATTGATAGAGGTAGGAAACCTAGGAACACTAGGTGAGTGGCTCACAGTGGGGGCCGGGGCCCTAAGTGGCTAGTACCAGAACAACCCACTATGGAGTTGTTAATCCAGCGATAACAATAATAATTTATGGGAAGGGAATCACACATTAACTAAGATAAAGCCTTGCCCATGCTAGTAGTGCTAGTAAAGGCTATGGATGGGAGTGGGAGAAGGTACTATTACAATAGTACAATCAGATAGTCTCATCCCTATGAGAGATGTTTGGTTCCACATGTGCCTACTTGGGGGTCGGGGCCTAGAGTGGTTGACCAGGGAAACCCAAGGGGTGAGGGCTATGCGATGACACTCACCTAGCATGTCTTAGAGTTTCTACCAATGTGTTTCATGTCTTTGTATTCTTCTCGTGTTTTCAATTATGTGTGGGGAAATGTACTACCCTCTCCTTAGTAATGGCCTAGTTATCACCTTCTTTCATGGATCATGGTGTTTATCTCCTAGCACGGGGGAGTGGATCCTTTTTGGATATCCACGTGGTTGGGTGGTAAATATTTTATCAAGGTATTGTTCATAGAGTTGTGGATGGACTCTGCTTGTGCTTTCTCCATATTTGCGGAAGATGAAGACTTGCTTTTTGTTCCTTGTTGTTAATCATGTAATGATATTCCATTAATGTAACCTCCCAAGAGGAGATGAATGTAAATTAATATTTGATATATTCTAGATTGATGTAATGGGATGGGTAGCTTTAGGAACAGGGGAAAAAGGGATAAACTACCTTTCAATGTAAAGAATGTATTTACTAAGGAAAAGAAGTGATCTTTGTTTATGGAAAATATGTTAGAATTATGATACCTCATGGTTATAAAAGAGAGTAAAAGAATTTTCTATGTTGATATTGTAAATGCAATGATTATTTATTTCTAAATTGCATTTAATGGTTATTAGGAAAGCTCATTACTCTATGCATGCTTCTTTTAAAGTTTGAAAAGAATCTTGAATGCTAGAAGTTAAATTGATTTAGACAAATAAAGGTTTATAAGAATAAATATGTTAGTGACTGTGGTATAATGATAGTTATGAAATCTTATGTCTTTCTTTAATTATAAAAGTTATGGTAAAGTTTTATTAGTTGGGGAACCTAGGGAGAATATGTAATGAAAATTTGTAACTTTAGAACAAATATATATATATATAAGTTTACTACTCTATAATGACTCTTAACCGAGTAACCTTTCTAGTTTTCTTCCTGGTTCCCTGGCGGGGCATGACACCATGAGATCATGGATCTTCTTTGACATGGATGGGCTCCAGGGTAACTTGTTCATGGAGGCCTAAGCCTTTACCTTCTTAATTCATTTTCTTGAGCATTCGAGCTAAGATAGGATACTTCATACTTAGGGAACAAGATGTGAGTCCATTATTAGGTGGAATGTAGGTGGTGGATATGGAATTTATTTATTTTGCTACAAGTTGACCACCATGGATGAATGTAAGTGAACCAAGGGGATATAGTGATGGTGGTGGGGTAGTTTTTATTAGACGATATAAAGGATCAGGAATTGGAGTGAATGGGATGCTCAGATCTTGATTTGGATAGGAGGATGGTAATGGATCTTGACTTGGAGTGGGTGGAATGATAGGATATTTCTTTAAAGGATGGGATGATAATGGGTCATGAGATGGAGGAATTGGGATTGTAAGGTCATGATGTGGAGGGGAAGATGAAAATGGATCTTGAGATGGAGTGGGGGGAGTGATAGGATTTGAAGGTATTGCAATGGATATTTGGACATGCTCTCAGAAAATCTCTTAACATGATTTAACTAGGGTAGATGGTGTGATGGTTGATGAATGGATAAAATCTTCAGATGGAGTGGATGGAAGCATGGGAGGTTCTTTGATTGGGATGAATGGATGGAAGATAGACTCACAAGGTTCATTAGATTGGGTTTGGATAACCATAGGAGAAGATGAGGATTGGAGGTGGATATAGTCAATGGATGGGGGGTTTTCACTTGTGTTAAGAGGTGGAAGAGGATTAGTAAGTGGGGTTGATGGAAGAGGGAAGATAGGTGTGAGAGGTAGAAGGGCCTCATCACTAATGGCCTCACATGATGGAGTGGGATGACATGAATCATCATCTTTAAGAGGTGGATTTTATGATGGCTTGTTTTTGAAGCTCCTTGGAGACTTGCCTATTTGAAGCTGAGAGGGATGAGTAACATGTGTGGATGGTGGTAAGCTAAGATAGTCCACATATGAAGCTGTGGCATTGGATTGTGAACATGGTTGATGGAATAATAGTGAGGAAGTGGATGTGGATGATGGTATGGTTGGATAGTTCACATAAGTAGGTGCAAAGCTGACTTGTGAATTATATTGACTAGGTGATGGGGGAGAGGTAGTGGACTGGAATATAGCACATGAGGTAGATTGTAGGACGTGGGGAGATTGTGGAATGGGAGTTGTGGTAATGTAAGAAGGAAAGAAAGATGGTGGATTGAGATAAGATGGCGTAGATGAAGGTGGATTGGAATAGGATGGTGTGGATGGGGGACTGAGATAGGGAAAAGTAGATGGAGGAGTGGGGTAGGATAGTGTGGATGGTGGGTTTGGGATGGTTGAGGGACTATGGTAATGGATTGCAAGATTAGTGTTAAATGGAGGAATAGGCATATGGGTAGATGGATTTAGACTATGGGTAAAGGTGAGAGGGTTTTCATGCAAAGATAGAGATTGGGATATGACTTTGAGAGAATATGTAGGCATGAATTTTGCATGAGGAGATATGTGGTTGTGATATAGGAGGGAGTTGTGGAGGTATGGGCCAGTGGATTTCCCTTGTCAAAGGTATGATAGGAAGTGCTAGTGGGTATGCATGGAGGCATGATGGGATAGTTTGGAGGAATGATTGGATACTAGAGGATGCTAGGAGAAAGCTTGCTAAGGTTTTCTATGTACTCATCATGGTCTACAAGACTCTCATCATCATCAAAATGGGGTGGTGTGGAAGAAAAGGTAGGATGACCAAACTCATCATAGTATAATTGCAACATAATGATTAACTCATGAGTTGGATAGGGATAAAGGATGGAGATGGATGATAGACAAAATCTCAGATCAGGATGAACAGTAAGCTCATAATAGGATGGGAATTAAGCTAAGATTAGGAGGAAGGACTAAATCTGAAGAGGATGGAAAGGTAATGAGAGATATGGATGTTATAGGAAAAAAGTTCTCTAGGAATGACTATAACTAGATGATGATGACAACTAAATGCAAGATGATGAGGGTGTGCTAAGCTAAAATATTTATTGATGCTCAGACATGAGTTGAAACACCTAGTGATGATTGGATTGGATAGTATTCATAGAACAGACTAATGGTCCTAGGCTACAAGATGATCAAAGTAAACCAAACCTCTGGATCAAGGTGATATGGCAACGAAAATAGATAAGAGACTTCAAACAAGACTAGTATGAAAGAAATTTATGAGATGACATCAGATAAAGATGTAGGTGTGGCAACTCAAGGATACAAGGTCAATCATAGAAAAGTATTGGAATTAGTTGACAAGGATCTTGGATTTTTACTTGGATAATGTTGAAGGATTTCTATGCAATACAATATGGAGGATGTGGATGATGTGAAACCAACAGAGACCTGAAATGGCCACAAGACTCTTCTCACAAAAGGAGATAGTTTGTGAACTAAAGTATGATGCTAACATGATGTGGTGTTAGAAAGATGTGGACAAGGTAAGTTTGTTAAGGTACAAAGGTGTATGTATGGAAATAGAAAACTGATCAAAGAACATGCACATCTACAAAACAAAAAATCCAAGGTTTCCTAGAGCGTATTTGTGGAACAAAAGATATGGGGTTTTACAGAGCATATATATGAGATATTAGCTATCAAATATACCAAACAAACCAATAAATCCATTGAACAATGACTATGCTAAGTATTTTCAGTAGTGACAAAGGAATATGTACATCTGCACAATATTAGAGCGTATCTAGGGAACTTGGTATGCTGACTGATATTAAGCTAAAATGACTTTATTTTAGCAAAAAGATATGTGATACAAGCACACAAATAGTTTCCTAACCACACATGTACAACTTAAGGTGAAAAGGGGTAATATTTGTTGAATCCCCACTTGGAATAAATTCTAGCTACACTTATTCAAATCATATAACTTAGAATCTTGGAGGCGCGAGCTCCTCCTTTGTGCACTCACTTCTTAGTCACACCAAGATTTGAATTTCAAAGGTTATCAATTCTCAAGGAACCATTATCTCTACTATGAATCACAAAAGTGTGGGGCGTCTTAGTTGGTCTCTAACCTTCCATGCCAACATATATGGGTTTTTGGCAAGCTAAAACAATTGGTGTCTAGTAAGGGTATCCGTTCAGGTGTCTATAATCAAAAAATATTCCCAATTAAGGGAGCTCTCCTAGTACTTTAAAAACAAGGTGTTTTTATGTCTTCCAGTGAAGTATTTTAATGTATCATGAGGATACTAAAGGAGATTTTCACTGGTATAACAAACTCACACCTGTTGATTGTGACTTTAATCAGCACCACATTTTTTATATAGTGGTTTGGAAATGCTTGGAGTTAGACATTACTACTTGGGTCATTCCCTCTCACCCGACCTTATAGGCTGCTCGAGAGGCAAGTGTTAGATTAATAAAGTGATTCCGCTTATTAATTAAATCATATTGATTTAATTATTAAGTCACTTATTATCTCTATTTCACTTAAGATAAACTTTAGGTATATAATAATTAGTTCTTTTATTAATTATTATTATGCAACCTAGATTTTTCCCCTTTAGGATTTCGATCACCTTCATAAGGTTTGATCTCTTTGTATTTTGTATTCCCTCTCTGAATGAATATTTTATCTTTCAGAACTTTTTTGTCTCCAAGCTTTGCTTTTGTAACAGGTTATTTTGCATGCAGTGATCTTGGCTTATGAAGTCTTTGAATTCTAACATGGTATCAAAGCCTTGTTGTTGTTGCTCATTCCTGAGTTTTTTAATTTTTTGGAGCTCCGAGGGTTTCATTATTTTTCTATGAAAAGTTGTATGGATTTGGGGTGGAGATATTTTTTGGAGCACCGTGGGCACAAACTGACCTAGCGATCGCATCCGGAATGCCCCCAAACCCCGATTTTTATATAAGACACATCTTATTTGGACAAAGTTGAAATTTGGGCCCTATTTTTGCATGCACGACCTTTGGCACTCTTTACGAGGCAAAAATACGCCTCAGTTTTGACAATGCCTTGTTTTTCATGTTGCATCAATATTGATTCTGCCTTGAAATCTGTGCTTGATTGCATGAAGGGGAGAGAAAATGAAGTTTTTTTTAATGTTTTTTTGCATTAAAAAAAGGAAAAAAAATTACTTTTTTTTATGTGGGGCCTACCTCTGCTGCTGAGCTCAAAGCTCAGAGAGCTGAGCCTGGAACTCACAGCCAAGCTCGGAGCTCACAGCAGAGCCTGGAGCTCTCTGTAGAGCCTAGAGCTCATGACCAAGTGAACCCGTAAAGTGGATCCCATTGGACGTGCCATAAATGTATGCAGAGAAAAGTGTGCAAAGGAATGCAGTTAACTAGTAAATACACTTAGAACACAAAAAATAGTGCAACAATCAAGATTAGACATAAAGAAGCAATTTAAATAAATAGGAAAGAAAACCACTAAAACCCTATTGTAGCCTCTTCGTTGCAACGATTTGTCTAGGATAGTGTGATGGTATGTATGCTCATGGATTCAACAACATAATAGCATCAAAGTGTTCCATAGTTTTTCAAGCTTGGGGAAGAACCTAAAAATGGGATTCAAAGGGTTTTCACAAGTGAGGCTAGGTTTCTCCAAAAAATGCATGAGTTTGCATTATGGAAAATTTTGATAATGGTTTCAAGGATTTGATTCAAATGTGATAATAATTGAGATCAAAAGATGGGTTCACAAAGATAATGATAATGGATCCTAAATTCAATGGAAATGAGAGGGTTAAATAAATGAGTTGAGGACGTTAGGGCTATCCTCCATTAATGAGGTGTGAATAGATGTCAACCTCAGTGTGGTTGGGAGATGGAGAAAGAGACTTGCCATAGGCCTTTATGTCTTAGAACCCCAGAGTATAACCTCATTAATAGGGGCCTTTATGGAAATTGTTGAGGATTGGGATGGAGGAAGCAAAGTTGGACTTTGCTACCTAATCCTCATAGTTAGGAATGTGTAAACAATTATAGGGGGATTAGGTTAATGAGATAGGTTAATTAGGGGGCAAGTGGGTAGGTTATAATTTTGCAAGTGGATGGGGATTAGGAGAGGATAATGATTAATTAGATAAATAGGGTATTTATCTAATTAAGACAGAATCAAGGATGCAAGTGGGAAGAGTAGGAATATGCAAGTGGGTGAGGGATTTGGGTTGAATTTTGATTTATTTTAATTCAAAATTGAGGAAAGGGGATATTTAATTAAACACATAGGTTTATTTAATTAAACAGATTTGGGCATTAGATTAATTAGATTAATTAATTTATCTAGAAGGATTGGGAAGAGGGTAGAATTAATTAAACAGATAGACTATTTAATTAATATGGTGACTATAAATGAATGGGTACTAATTATTTAATTAAATAAACATAAATATCCATTTAATTAAATAGGATAGGGATGTTAGATAAATTAAATAAATCAATTTACCTAGGACTATAGAAGATGAGTAATTAATTAAATGAATTAATTACGTTTCAGTTTTGGGTGTCTACAATTGCAATTATGGAAAATAAACCTAAGACCACAGATATATGATGTCTAGAACTATTGCTAAAAAACTTGTTGAGGATGTCATGCCTAATGTTGTTGATAGTAGTGTGATCAAGGATGACATATCATTTACTCAAGAAGATTGGTTTTCCCTAATTGCTCAAAATTTCAAAGAAGACAAATGGACTATTGATAGTAGGTGTTCGCACTTCATGACTAGTAATGAGAACAAACCTATGGAATTTTAGATGCATGAAGGTAATACTATCAAGAAGGAAGATACTCTGAAGGTGATAATTCTGTAAGCTATATTGTTGCAAAAATTATTGCTAGAGACTTTATGGGTAATGTTCATGATATTTGTGCTATTGGGGGACCAAGTCAAGTGATATCTCTACTAGAAATATCTCTACATGTAGTATTGTTGAAAAGGGCGACCTTGTGAACTCTATGAGTTTTTCTATTGGAGAAGAAAATATCTCAAACACTCAAAGGAGTAATAAAAATGATTGGTTGATAGATAGTGGATGTTCACATCATATGAATGGTGACATAAGCAAGTTTGTGAAATATGAAAATATGATGGTGGAATTGTTAGATGGGGTGACAACATTGAATGGAGAATCAAGGGAAGAGATATTGTTTCCTTATATAAAAGGAATACAATAGGTAATGTGCTATGTTATTGATTTGACTTACAATCTTCTCAGTATCGGTCAATTAGTCAAAGAAGCATACACTCTACACTTTAGTAATAAAGGGTGTAAGATTCTAAATAATTTTGGAAGTGAATTTGGATCAGGATCAAAGAGTAGGATAAATTTTTCCATTTGAATAAAAAAGGAACAAATTATCAAATCACCCAGATTGAAAAAAGTCAGATTGGATCATGCAAATGTAGACAAGGAATCAACCTTAACAAGGTACTACACCAACAATATCTGAATTAGATGCAGGGGATCTATTAGGAAATTATTGATGAAGCTGATGAAATAAAATAAGAAGGGAGAATTCTAAAGTCACAAAAGCCAATAATATCAAGGTATAAAAAATTGAATCATCTAGAAGATAGTCACCAACCTGTTCACTTTTGTAGAAGTCAGCCTGATTCTTGCAAAGACATATCAAATGAACAAGATGTTGGTATACTTTTTGAAATGCAAACTTCTAATGAGAATCAGATCAAGAGTATTCCAAAAGGGATAATAGATGTATATTTGACAATAAATGAAAAGGAGTCAATAAACTATGATAGTTTCAAAGTTCAAAATTAGAAGGATTCTAATGTCAAACAACTTGAGGGGAATAAAAGCAAAAGGTTAGTTGATGGAAATATCAACTCACATCATCAAATAACTGTAGAAGATCAGATTTATTGATTTCTAAGATTGAGGCAAGAGAATTATGCAAGGTATGCAGAGATGATCAATGGGTCAAAGCCACAGAAGAAGAGCTTAGAGTTGCAAATGAGTATAAGGAGAAGCTCAAGATCTGTTCATTAAAGCTTGAAGCACTACTAATTTAGAGAAGGTCAATAGAAAAAAAAAATGGTATTGGATTAGAAAAAGGAGAATGCTCCAAATCCAATTAGAACAAGTTCAAAATAGAGAAGAAGAAAAGGAAGAAGACCAAGAGGAATAACTTGGCAAAGGAGTTTGAAGATCAAAGGTTCAAAGGTAAGAATCTTTCCTGTAATAAGTTTGGACATAAAGATGAGGTTTACAGAAAAGGATATTTATGTTTTGATTGTAAAAGGGATGATCATGATCCAAGCATGTCCAAAAGTATGAGAAAGGGGATTGAAACTCTTAAAAGGAAAAATGGTAGATGATTTGCGTTCAAGAAATTTGGTCACATTGCTAGTCAATGCTCTATAAAGAAGAAATAAAATGATGGACAAAATATTATTCTACAAATCAAATACAACTTATATTTACTTACTACTGAAAATTGTAAAGGTGGGAAGATGAACAAAGGTGACTATAAGAGATAAAACAAGAACATGCAGAAGGGTTGTCAAAGAAGGAAGAGAAAAGAAGAAAACAAGGTAGGTGAGAATGTCCAAAGGAATATGAATGGAAAATAAAAGTAAAAAGGAGACAAGGGACATAAGCATAAGAAGAGGACAAGAAGAAAGAAGAACAAGGCTATAATACATATGTTCTCTAGTTTGGTAAGATCCAAAGTCAAGTAAAGAGGACTTGTTCCTCCTATTCTAAAATAAGATGTAGAAGGATGCATCAGTCCATAAGAGCTTCATGAAGATATTATTAAAGTTGGATTAATGTATGGATGATACTACTCAGGGGGATTAGGATGCATGGTGAAGGGATTGTTAAGATCTGGAACAAAGAGTTTGAAGAGAATTCCATGTAACTGCAGAAATCAAAAGGACAAGTTTTTAATGCTTAAACAATTGTTGAATGTGTTTAGTGGATCTGAGATGTGTGTGCAAGAGAGTAAGATAAGCTTGACAAAGTTGCAGAAGTAGAGAAGGAAAATGATGCAAACATTGATTTGACAAAGATAGTTTTATAAGAATAGTTGATACACCTTTGTCATTGATGTCAAAGGGGGAGAGAAAAAAATGTGAAAAACTATGAGGTATGAAGAGAAAGAACAAAAGAAAATAACAATAGAAGACAACAAAGTATCAGAAGAAAGATCAGAGGAGAAGATAAAGAAGGAAGCTGATCAGATGAGATATGCGAGTTTATGTATACTTGCACATAAGCAAGAAGTTAGCTAAGATGTGTGGTGTGTATCTAAGGGGCATAAAATATGGAGAGAAGTGTATATAATCAAAATGGAACAAAGGGGAGCATGTTCTTAGGGGGAGAAGACCCAAAAATGAGAAGTTTTAGAGAGACTCTGAAAGATAATTTGGATATTGTTGCTAGTATTATTTCCATCAAAACTAAAAGAGACTCACATGTTTCCATCAATGCCAAAGGGGGAGATTGTTGGCATATTGGAAAATTTGGATGATGATTGCGTCAGAATTGATGGCAACATAGTAGAAGGATTGATTAGAGGAAGTGATCATAAGAGTTATTTGCTTGTTGCTAACTTAACTGTTGCATGTTAGCGAGTGGAGCTTAATGTTAAAAGGTACATTGAGAAGAAAATATTACAGAGAAGAAGTCACGCACGTAGAGGAAGGATGATGAAGGAGTCTACTTGTTAGTAATAACTGAGAGGGGGGTGAATCAGTGGCCTCAAAAACTTATCCTTATTCTAACCACCAATCAAATAAACCTCAGATTATTATGTCCCTACAAGATGCATGCCATGAGATACTTATAATGATTATCTATCTATCGGTTTACCTTGTCTATCCTTATTCTCCTTGATTACCGATAAGAAGTATAACTATTTACCGAAATACAATAAATATCCAGAGTATATCGATAAATCCAGTGTTAACTATGTCAGATACAGAAAAATAAAGAAATGAATCATACACACATAACACGTGAATTTTTAACGTGGAAACCCTGTTAAGGGAAAAAACCACTGGGATCGGTACTCCAAATTTTCACTCTTCTGAAGTGAGCCCTGTTAAGAGCCAACCCTAGTAAAGGTTACAAACACACTATTAGGTGTGACCGTGTTAGAGGATTTTACACATATAGGTTGTCACTTAGTATCAGGCATCTAATGCTGCCATCCTTGAATTAGCCTCTCTCTTAGACCGTCAATAGGCATCGGGCATATCCAATGCTACTTTCAAGAATCAACCTTTTTGGCACTCCTTGAGATGTACCTCAATATATAGAAGACTGTTAAGTCTTGCTCTATTAAGAGACTTGATGCTTCAATGGTTAAACTGAAATAAAATGACATGTTTCTAATGCAACTTGAATTGCATATTTTCAGATCTATTTAAGTACATTACCTCTCTGATCAATGTATCAATTCAATTATTTTTTTCTCTATACTTTCTTCTCTGTGATGTTGTGTTCACTGTTCATCAGTGTCTATAGAATTCCTTAGCTCTACTTCATCTTGATAGATCAGGACTGCATGAAGTTCTTCTTCATCAGTTTCTCTTTAGCATCCTCTTTCTATTCACTCCCCTTCCCCATGCATTTGGAAATGAATTAAGCTTGTCTCTTATATAGACATGATATTCACCATTTCTTGATTCTTGATTCTTGATTCTTAGCATGAAAAAAAATCTAGCGAATTTGATTTAAAGCATAACTCCTAATTTATCTCATAGTTATCTTTATGCCAATTGTACAAATATTTTTTAAATCAATCACTTAACTCTGGTCAAATAAAATAAAGAAAATAACTAGTTAAGTCTATCTTTAGCTCTTGCCAGCTAGATATTTTGTCATTTTCTGAACTCTCTGTTCCGTCGGTCAACACTTCAGTTTGTCATCGGTTACAACTGTCAATTCTGTCAGTGTGACTCCAGTTAGCTTTGGGATCCCCGTCTATCAGGCAACTCTATTTTCAGCTTGTCAGGCATCTTGTGGTTTGCTTCATCGGGAAACAGTGTCTTCTGCTCGTCGGGTATCACTGTGACTTTTATTCTTTCCCTTTACCAATGGTGTGCACTCCATCGGTGTTATTTGTCACATAGTGAATACTTGAATTTTATGCATTGCTAAAAGCATAACCTTTGTTCCATTGATTCTATGAAGTCTTTGGTATTTTATACATGACCGTACAGATGATATCAATTTGACATCATTGACAATACAAATCATTAACTGATTTAATGTCTTGCATTATCTTCAACTTAACATTATCAAACATTTAATCAGTTACATGTCATCAATCTCTCCCTTTGGCATTGATGGCAATAAACTTATATTATCACACTATACTATTTCTAATACAATATGAAATACAATTGTTGAGATTTATCAAACTACCAAATAGTTTGTTTTGATAACTGATAAAAATGTCTGACTGCTGGTAAGCTCTGTTTTAGCTTAGATTTGATTCTTGCAGCTCTTTGCATTTCTTGTTCTGATGTGTTGCATCCTCACCTTTTGTAAATATCTCTTCTTTGACTATTCTTCACATTTGATGTCTTTCTCTCTTGTCAGCAACTCTTCCTTTGTATTACTCTCTCGCTATGGATATGATCTCTCCCTGTTGGAGTAATATGATCATGGATAATATTTATTCTTTTTTTTTACTGTGATAATATGGATAAACTCTCTCCCTTTGACAGCAATGCCAAACAAATATCTTATAGATATCTGACATTAATGTCAAGTGATCTTTTCTCTCCATCCATAATATATTCCTTGAATTTTCCTTATCCATTAGTAGTACATCAATATGTTCTAGTGCTCAGTTCTGATATATACCTATTGTATATAGATGTAGCTTTGAAGTTCATCCTTTTTTCTTACATCAACATGAATGATATTCTGAGAATATGTAGGCTGATGCAGCCTTCAGTCATTTTACTGACTGGTACACAAGGGTTTGACCCCTAGTCTCTTTCTCAAGTACTCAAACTTATCCTTGGGTAGTGGCTTGGTGAAGATATCAACCAATTGTTGTTTGGATTGTACATATTCAAGTATCACCTCTTTTTCTTGAGATTTTTCTCTTAAATAATGATACTTGATGGCAATGTGTTTAGTTTTTGCATGCATGACTAGATTATTGAAAATGTTTATTGCACTGGTGTTATCACAATAGATAGTCACTGGTTCTAAGATCTTCATATGCATACCTTCCAGAAAATGTTTGTGTGTATGAGGAAATCTTCAACCTGTTGGGAGCAAGCTCAAACATAAAATGTTAGCGTGTTAGCACATTTAAATCATGAAATAAGCAAGAACCAACAAGAAATTTTATAACATCATATTGAGATAAATCAAGCTATTGCACCCTATATTACTTGTTTGATTTTCTCTTTTAGATTGGATGTGAATGTGCTCTCTCAAACACAAATGGAAGTGGATCTCCAATACAATGCAACTATGAATGCAAGATTGGATGAAAAGAAGAGATTCAAGAGCTAGTATGAATAACTAGTCTCAAATCCTTCTCAAAGATGATATTCTAAGCTATAAAAATGATATGCAAGACAATTGAAAGAAACTATATTCATTAGCCATTAGCCTAGCATGTAACTTCTAAATTATTTAAGCATGAAAACATGAAACTAGAAATGAAAATATGAAATCTAGAGCTATGTTAGCATAATAACAATGCAAATATGAGAGATAAAAATTAAAGAGGAGAAGGCCTCTATTTATAGATTTTTGGGAGAGAAGAGGAGATCTTGGATGAGGTGGCATCTATGTGTCATCCACATAAGAGCCACATAAGGGACACATAGGCTTGAAGGGATGGCTAATTTTGAGTCAAATATAGCATTAAATATTGAGTGGCTCAAGAATTCCAAGTGGGGGGACAAAGGAGTAAAGAGCTTTTAAGAGGAATGGGTGGCCATTTTGGACACATGGGCTTGGAAGGGATGGCCAAATTTGAGTTAAAATTGGCATTAAATGTTGAGTGGCTCAATATTTCCAAGTGGGAGACAAACTTTTAAGAGGAATTTAAGAGGAATGGGTGACCTTTTTGGAGAGAATTTCCCCATGTGGGTGAGCATTCCATTAGCCTTAAAAAGGTTAGGAATCACACTTTAAGTATAATTAGAGGATAGTTAGGTAGGGAAGGATGCTTAGGAAGTGAGGTGATGGGAGTAGAGCAGGAATAGGGTAGGCTTAGGGTAGGTGTTTAGGTTGGATTAATAGGTTCATAGCTAGGGTTTAGATTATGATTCAAATTAGATTTGAATAAATCATAGTTAGAAGAATTAGGAATATGTAGGTATTTTAATAAATATAAATTTATTAAAGAGGGGATTTTTGTGAGACAAATGTATTTAAATAAAATACATTAGAATAGTACTTAGATTATTGATAAATACTAGCAATGAAACTATTTAATTGATTGAATTAAATAGTTAGAGGAATAAGAGGAATTTAATATTAATAATAATATTAATATTTGTGGACGTCTAAATTTTGCCCCTCTTTGATGTGGCGTCGCAAGTGACGTTATGTCAAAGACAAGAAAATAAGTTTCCCCAGAGGAAAAGGGTTTCTAGGAGTCGTGCAGAAGCAACGACGATATAGGGTTGTGCCCCCTTGAGAAAAGAATGCAACAAAGACAATGTTGTGGGATTTTCTTGAAAAAGGACGCAATAGGAAGGATGAAGGGAGAGGAAAAAATAAATAGAAGCCCTCTTAAATGCAACTAAGAATGTAATGAAGAACGCAAATGGAATGAAATTAAATGCAAATAACGAGCCTTGGGGATCCATTTGTGTGAAAAGTATGGAGAGCACATCCGATTTTGATATTGCAAGAGGAGGTATGCATCAGGTGTTAGAAAACATAGATGACAAAATTCCTTTGTGTGGACTAGACACTCAAACAAAAGCACACTGCAAAAGATGCATGTATCAGTAGGCACCAGTCACAACACACCAAGATATAGTAGATCGAGGTAGTGGTGAGTAGGTTTAAAATGACACAAAAATATAAAATCAATAAAGAAGGCCTCATGACCAAGCAGTCATTCAGACCAAAGTTCTTACCATGAACAGGATTGGTGTGATGAAGGATTTGATAAGCCGACGCTGGAAGGATGCATCCTGATGGGTAAAGATTGGATTGGATTTGATTAAAAGATATTCGCTGGCAAAAAATGTGAACAAGATGAGGAGCAAGGATAGTCGGTCGCAAATCTGATTTGTTGAAAAACATGATCGCAGTTGCAAGAGTCAAAATGTCACTGAAAATAAAAAAACTGAGTGATGCAGGAAAAAATAAGGGTTTATTGCAATATTTTAAAGAATTTTTGATTTTTTTTTTACGTTTTTGGAATTGTTGTATTTATTTTTTTGGATTTTTGGCAATTTTGAAATGTACAAAGATTAATTACAAGCGAGTATGTACAAAGGTTCCTGCCAAGACTTGATTGGATCTTGTTGTTTGATGTGTGTGATAGTGTAGTATGTTGAATGATTAGTTTCAAGAGGAAGGATACATCCTACAAGAACCCAGAGATGATGATGATCTAGAATTAAGTCAATGAGAGGAAGGATGCATCCTCAAAGGACCCATTTCCAGAAAAATGGGATTTGTAAATCTGATTGGTCAAATGTGCACTGCGATCAAACTATGGAACCAAGATGTCATCAAAAGGAACTTGCTGAAACATAGGATTCTAAAATCATAACTGGATCACGTTTTGCTAGAAGACCAACCAAGGACACGAGATATATACAAGCAACACTAAGCAAAAAACCAGATAGAATATGTACAGGACTGAAGCTCAGGAGCAGAGATAGCACAACATATGGACAAAAACATACAAGATTATGTGTACAAAATCTCAGGACACAAGATAGGAGGATCACTTTGGACTAGTGCATGTGATATGCGAACACCCAGGGAATACTGGCGAGATTCAGGCGGAAGAAGATGTGATAGGGGAGATGGAGGATGGAAGGGAGTGAGATTTTGATAGATAATGGAACGGTCCACTATATTTGATGCTTGTTGCTAGGTTTTCATCACCCATACTTGTCCAAGGTGCCTGATTGGCAAGTTTTCACCATTGGACAAAATTTCTCTCTTTATTCTTTATTTTGCTTTGATTTTTTTATTTCTTTGGATCTTTTTAATGTTTTTGATGTTGTCCAAGCACCTGTTTGCCAGGTTTTCACCGAGAGAACCATTTTTTTAGCTTCATTTTTTTTTTTTTTTTTCAGGACTGTTTTACATTATTTTTGTACTTTTTTTCAGGAATTTTTATACTTTTTATGGTTTTTCTCAGATAACTGGAATGAACAACCAGCCGTTAGGCATAGAAGTGCCTGAGATGAATGATGTTGATAAGATCATTCAAGGGTTCTCCTTCAGGAGTGGAGAGTTGATATGCCCCAGAACCAAAGCATGCAATGACAACATATGGGCCTTGCCAGGTGACTTCAAACTTACCTTTCTTTTCCTGATTAGCACCCACTTTCTGATTTTCCTTTAGCCCAAGGTCACCCACCTGGAACTGGTGTAGGTTGAACTTCTTGTTATAGTTCCTCTTGAGTCTATTTTGGTAGAAAATCAGGTGATCATAGGCTTGTTGGAATTTTCATCTAGTAGACCAAGCTATGTGAGTCGTGCTACTCAGTAATATTCATCATCAACCAGACCTCTCAGTGATACTCAGAGGGATGGTAGTTCAACCTCAATTGGTAAGACTGCTTCAGCACCGTAGACTAGGGAATAGGGGGTAGTGCCAGTAGGAGTATGGTAGGAAGTGTGATATGCCCAGAGGGAGGGATTGATCAGGAGATGGCCGTCACGACCAGTATCACTGATAACTTTTTTGACGATTTTGAGGAGGGTTTTATTAGTTACCTCAGTTTGGTTGTTACCTTGAGGGAAATATGGACTGGAGAAACAGTGATGGATATGGAGGTGAGCACATAGATAACTGACATGTTGATTTTCAAATGGTATCCCGTGATTAGTGAAGATAGTGGAGGGTATGCTGAAGTGGTAGACAATGTGATAGAGGATGAATTTGGATATCTAGATGCTTGTAGTGAGGGTGAGCGGAATTGCTTCAACCCACTTTGTAAAGTACTCCATTGCTATTATTATGTGCTTGTGGCCTTCAAAAGAGAGGGGATTAATCTTACCAATGAGGTCAAAACCCCAACAAGAGAAGGGCCAAGGAGGCGCAATAGGTCTGAGGTCCTGGGTAGGAGCATGGATCAGATTGGCATGTTGTTGGCAAGGTAGGCACTTCTTGACGAAATCACAAGCATCATGTTCCATTGTAGGCCAATAGTACCTTGTATGTAAAATTTGCTTGGCTAGGACCATGCCACTCGTGTGGCACCGCAGATTCTAGCATGTGCCTCTTGTAAAGCTTGGGTGGCTTCATTTTCATTTAAACACCTAGAGAGCACATTGTGATAACTTCGACGATAAAGGGTGTTGGCTATGAGGGTGTATCGGGAAGCTCTGTGAATAAATTTTTGGTGTTGGGTTGCAATGAGATGAGGAGATATGATACCATTTTGTAGGTAAGCTTGGATATCGTAGTACTACAGGGACTGGGGACCAACCAAGACACATACATGATTCGATTCATTATTCTCATAAGAGGGAGCATGTAGTTGCTAAACTAAGAATTTGTATTGCGTAGACTCATAAGGAATCTCTAGGAGGAAGTCAATTGTGGCCATTACATCAGCAACCTTGTTCTGCAAGCATGGTACCTGTGTTATCTGCAAGTGGAGAAAATGTTCTTTTAGCTTGTCAACCATCTACTATACGGCATCCATTTATCATCTTTGGTTTTATACTCATCCAAGACTTGTTTAATGATGAGTTTTGAATCACCAAAGACATGTATATCTGTGATGTTCCATTCTATAGCCATGTGAAGTCCTGCGATTAATGCCTCATATTCTGCAATGTTGTTTGTACAGTGGAATCCTAATTTGAATGACATAGGGATGTAGTCACCTTGAGGTGTGACAAAAAGTAATCCTGCCCCTGCACCATGAGCTATGTAGGACCCATCAAAGTAGAGTTTGCAAGTTGGTTGTTCTTCTATCATGTACAAATGCTCATTTGGAAATTCTGTGACCAAAGGATATGCATCTACCAATGGTGCTTCTGCTAGCTGATCAATGATGACTTGCCCTTTACTGGCTTTTTTGTCTACATATTGAATATCAAACTCGCTTAGCAACATAACCCATTTTTCCATTCGACCAGTGAGCATAGTCCTGGAGAGTAGATACTTGAGAGGACCCACCTTTGAAATGAGCTTGGTTGTATGACTAAGTATATAGTGGTGAAATTTTTGACTGGTGAAGACCACGGCTAGACATGCTTTTTCCATGGGTGAATAGTTGAGCTCATAACCCACTAAGGTCTGACTGATGTAACAAATAGCTCTTTCTTTACCTTCATCATCCAAATGAGCGAGGAGTGCCCCCAGTGCTGTGGTAGTAGCATAAATATATAGAATGAGTGGTCGACCAGGTATAGGTGGTACCAAGATGGGTGGATTAGCCAAGCATTCTTTGATTTTTTCAAAACTCTTCTGACACTAAGGATCCCACTTGAATTTGTTATCTTTTCATAGGAGATGAGTGAATGGTTGGCACTTGTCTGCTAGTTGAGAGATAAAATGGCTCACGGATTGTAGCTTTCCTTGGAGGTTGCGCAGTTGTCATAGTGTTTTTGGTAGAGGCATTTCTATGATAGCTTTCACCTTATTTGGATCTATTTCAATGCCTCATCTAGATACAATGAACCCAAGGAGTTTGCCTAATGTGACCCCAAAGACACACTTCTTAGGGTTGAGCATTAAGCAGTAGTGTCCAATTTTGTCAAAGATGCACTCCAAAACATTGAGGTGATCTTCCCTCTTAACTGATTTTGCCAAGATATCATCGATGTAGTCTTCAAGAATTTTGTGTATCATGTCATGAAAAATGACAGTCATGACCCTTTGATAGGTTGCCCCAGCACTCTTCAATCCAAAAGGAATCATGTTATAGCAGAAGGTGCCCCAAGGGGTTGTGAATGTTGTCTTATGTTGATCTTATTCTGGAATGCGGATGTAATTATATCCAGAAAATTCTTCCATGAGTGACAACATCTCATGTCCTACTGTGAGATCCATAATTATGTTTATGTTTGGCAAGGGGAAATCATCCTTGGGACATGCCTTATTGAGATCTCTAAAATCTATACATATCCTGATTGATTTATCAGGCTTAGAGACGGGCACCATGTTAGAAATCTAGTCAGAATAGTCAATGGGGAGGATGATCTTGGCTAGGAGTAACTTCTCGAGCTCTACTTTGACAAGTAGTGCCACTTTAGGGTGCATCTTCCTGAGCTTTTGTTTGACAGGTTTGATGTTTGGGTCCACTACTAGATGGTGAACCACCAAGTTGGGGTCTAATCCTGGCATGAGGGAGTAAGACCATGTGAACTTGTTGTTGGATTCCTTCAATAAAGTGACAAGATCACTTTCTTCTACTTCAGTTAGAGATGCTTCTATGTATGTTGTGGTGGGATTCTCTTTAGTAACCAGGTTGACAGGTTTTGCTTCTTCGATGAGATCTGATGACTGTTCAGGCCTATAATCACTAATCAGAGGAAGAGGAGAATATTCATCTTCTGGTACCTTGGAGAGGTTTTCACCAGGGATACATCCTTTTTTTTACTATTTTATGATCAGATAGCGCCCCAGAGGGGTTTTCGCTAGGGGATCAATTTTTCTCTTTTTTATTTTTGTTTTCTTCTTGATTTTTGTGGCTGAAGTTCTCTTCTTTCCTGAAGTATGCCTTTGGGTCTAGTTTGTAGACATATGCTGAGTCTTTCCCCTAGTCATTGCTTTTCTCAATTGCTCCCATAAATCTTAGGAGCACGTCCTCACTTTGGAACTCGTGAACGTGCATGACACTTGGTTGGTCCCAGTCTATGAGTTCAGGATGGCAGATGCGAAGGTCAATGAAGAGAATGGAAAGTGGGTGTAGGACAGAATTGCCTAGGAAGGTTTCATTGTCAAAAACATCATCATAGGCTCTCACAACCTTCTCTTCTGGGATATCTTCGATGTCAGCGATTTCACCCAGGGATGGACAAGAGGCAAAGATTTTTTCATTGGTTCCCCCATTCATGTCAGAGCCCATGCCAAGACCTGGGTGCTTTTCTAGTTAGATAGGTATAATAGGATCTTTCATTCCTTGCTCTTCATAACCAAGGCCACCTCCTTGGTAGTTTCATTTTTCTGTCACCAGTTTGTGAGTTGCGGGGTACTTATCTTTGAAGTAATTGAGGTGACTTGTGTCCTTGGGTGGTGGATCTTTATAGATCCATTGGTTGATGTTTGGTGTCATTTCCTGGCCAGTCAAAGTACCCTTTGAGATAAAAGTGGTAGAACCAAATTGTAGCACCTTGGTCATCTCTATTTCTGTCTTTCTTAGATTAGGTCAGTGGCCTTGAGTGTGTGGATTAATTGGCAATGCTCCAGTTGCAAAGGAATCAGATAAACTGTACTCACCACAACCTTTGTTGTTGATCTTGACCGTGGATAAGTTGGAAGAGAGGATTATTTCTGGTTCTGAATGGGTTTGAGATGAACTAGCGACAAAGGTGCCAATATCGATCTCAAGACAGTGATTAGAATGTGGAAAGGATGTTTCCAACACATTGCAGTATGCAAAGGGCTTGGGGACTGCACGGATGGTGATCTCAATGCCGTTATATGGAAATTTGATGCATTGATGGTAGGTGGAGGGGACAACTTGCATAGAATGAATCCATGGGTGTCCAAGGAGGATGTTGAAGGGAAGGTCAAGATCAATAACATGACATAATGTACCCTGGATAACCGGGCCCACTTTAATGGGAAATGATATGGTGCCTTCAGAAGTACGCTCTAGATTGTCATATGCCTTTATTGTGATGACATCATTTTTTATATCAGCTTCAGTGCAACCCAACTATTTTATGAATTTTAGAGTACACAAGTTTAGGGCCGAACCATTATCTATCATGACCTGTTTGATGGAAATTCTTTAACCATGACAGTAATACAGAGTGGGAGATTATGATAGGGTTCTTCTGAGGGCACGTATAATGGTTTAAAGGAGATCCCACAAGATGCAGACAGGTGTCTGACAAGGTTCTATAATTCAGTGAGGTTGATGTTGTTGGGAACACGGGATTCTTGCAAGGCTTTATTAAGGATCTCTTGATAAGTGGGTGAAGTGCGGAGGAGATCCAGGATGGAAATTTGGGCTGAAGTATTCCCTAGGTGTTCCAAAATGTTATATTGGGTCCCAGCAGATGGGGTGGGACTGGCACCTACAACTGCTAGCCTACCTCTATGAGTGGTGATTGCGCATTGGTTATTATCACCCTTGACATGGATGACATTGACGGAGGATTGGACTTGGGATATGCAGCCAATGAGATTATCGTAGTTGATATAGGCATTCGTATAATCTTTTATATCAGCGTTTTATCCTTGCTTACCCTTCCCCTGATCATAGGACTAAGTAGGATTACCAGGGCATGTACCTGAAGTGTGTTTAGGGAATGCATTTTGATAGATTTTAAGGCCCGCATTTGGCGATGGTTGGGTAGGAAAGTCCACTTCGATATCTTTGCGGTCGATGAGATCTTGGATGTAATTTTTTAACTTCATGAATTTGAGAGTGGTGTGCCCCTTGTGTACATAAATGTTGTCACACTTCTATGAATCATTCCATTCAAGGTTGCTCGAGAATGAGGCCTCAAATATCGATCCATAGCTCTCTAGTCATGGATGTGTAAAAATGTAAAATGAAGGCCCTCAGATTGA
>MU227448.1:0-13008 GCA_018584345.1 Thuja plicata
TGTTAACTCATTTTGATAATCTCATATAGCTTAATTTCAATTTGCAAAATAGAATAGTTCCAATTTCTAGATTAACTTGCATTGAAATCATGTAGAATTCATGTTTAGTTTATCACTCATATTTCAAATTCTAGCATAATCTTTGCATTTTGCATATCATTCATCATGGTTAAAAATCCTTCGTTCTTAGATGGTCCATAGTTGTGAGGCCCTCATTCTGAGAGCAAGCTTTAAAACTCCATCTAGATAGAAGGCAACAGGTCGAATCATGGAGACAGGCAGGCTGAATAACTCATGTTCAGTTTTGTTTGTTCTTAATGAAGAATGACTATGTTGAAGTGTGTGGTTGATTTAGAAGGCCAAAATTAACACATACACCCCCTAGGCAGATCTTACTTTATATATATATATATATATATATATATATATATATATTCTCCTACAAGATCTTATACAACGACAAAATTCATTAGTGTATAAAATATAGAAAGGTAAATTATCATGTTTATGGAATGTTTTCTAATTCTCAAACTATTCTCCGAGACATCCCTATGGAGACATTTTCATAGAGGTTAAATTTCTCATTTATTTAAGGATTATATTTCCTAGAGATACCTCAAGGCCTCTATTTGTTTACTGGTATAAGACAATACTTGGAACCGGATTAAGAGCAAAGGGAAAATATTAGAATCAGTGATAATGACCCTAGGAGATGTATCAAACAGTGCTATCTATAATATTAAGGAAAAATGTAATTTATGTCAAGGAAAAGATATGAAGGAAACCGAGACATATATTTCACCATACCTAAGTCGTTGTCTGAAAGCCTCCAAGAGATATATTTTGGAACATAATGATTGCACGATTCATGCTCCAAACGACACTGTAGAAGTCTAGAAATCCTGTAAATCGACCTTTGCATTCTGGGTTGCGCATAGCTTGGGAATCTCGAAGACGTCAATGCAATCATAGTCATTCCCCTTAAGCATCTCCAACAAGGACATATAAAGGATGGAACTATAAAATCTATATCCAGGCCGATAGAGCACCCAAAACAAAATGAAGGACCAGCACATAGCAATAGAAATATGGCAAATGAAGGACTTGTCGATGCCTCTGTGCTCTGTGCACCATATGGGCAGTTGTCAACTGGGAGTGGATGAGAAAATATCAGCGGTGGACGGGAGAGGTGAGTCATGGGAAGTCGAGGGATTATTTGTGGTGGATGCGAGCATGCTTCCAATTTATCTTAGCGTGAATTTCATGGTTACCATTCAATCTGTTTCTTACTGTATTGCCAACTTTGTTCACCACTCTCTCAACACTGCACGTAGCAATAGCGCATAGCAACAACACCAAGCGATAGTGCTTAGCAAAAACACATTGCTTCCCCTTGTAAATCATCGCCCAGCTCTTTGAATCACCCCCTCCTTCCCATCTCAGCAAAACTCAGTTGATTGGCATATTTCCAGTCTCCACAACAGGTGCCTATGTACTCCTTGTATGTACGCCATGGGGAAACCCTTTTTTCCTCCTTTTTCCCATCAACTCCCTCTCTTCACATTCCCTTTCCTCCCTTTTTTTCGAGAAGTGATTGAGAAAAGGCTATGGAACTAAACAAATTTCGTAGTAGCAGCACCATAATTATAGGATAACCCCCATTTATCCTCTCCCACATCTCGATCCCCTCATTGATGGAAAATTTGACAATATGAGTTGGCTAAACTTTTATTTTATTTGATTTTAATTTTATGATTTCTGGGTTTTGAGCTTCCCAAAGCCCCTTGTTAGTTGGGATACTTAAATATATGATATAAATAAGGTCGACATAAGCTATAAGGTTTCTCATATTTCTTTTGTTCGCAATTATGGCTACGATCCATCATGGTCATCTAGCCCCAATGAATAGAAGATGTCTATCATTATATTTAACTACCCCATTATCGTGTTATTCTATGCTGGTAGTAGTAGGCTTAGTCCTCAATTACTCTTCTATGCCTTTAAATATAATTTATTAGCATTATAATTTGTATAATATATCATGATATTTTATTCCTTACATCATTGGTCTTTGAAGATTATTATATGATTGTTCTTTCCATTTATTGGTGAGTAGTCTTGCTACCTTAATAATATTCTCACTTGCTATAGAAATAGGTAGATAGCATTCCTGGACTATAAAACTTATTTTTGTTCAGTCACTAACTATCTTATAATATGGATTTGGCACTTTAAGTTATCTTTCTAAACATTAAATAGTTATTAAATCAATAGATAATTCACAATGTAATATTATTATATCTCTACAAATCTATCTTGATATTTGTCTAAATAGGTATAAATACCAATTTATATTTATAAGATTAAATGTTTCATGAGAAGCATGTAAAACATATTATCTTAGACAAGATATATAACTTTCATCTAATTGAAAACCTTAAAGGATTTAAGTTTCATTATTTGAACAAGACTTACAAACGCAAATAGAGGTATTAATAAAATGAAATATTTCATATTCTAAAACCCATGGAGAAAACTTTCCAACATTTAAATTAGTCAAAGCTAGACATTTGATATCATATTGGTATCATAATAATTGTAAATATTATCCTTTTACTTTACATACCTCTTTTCTTTCTTTTGAACATATTGCGAGGGTTTGTTGATGATGTACCTCGTATGGTCCTTAAAGCTAACTACAAATCAAGTGCTTGCACTAATATTATCTCTTTAAATAAAATGCAATGCCTTACAATCCTTCCAATGGAAAATTTATTGATCAATCTTGAAAGAAATAACAACTCTATATCTCAAAAGCATCACATAACATAAGATGTTTCCACTCACTTCATTAACCATTGGTAAGATATCCATGATCTATCCATTTAGAACATTCATCCTTAAAGGTTAGTATTATATATCACTAAGGCATATTGCAATGTCAATCTTACCTTTAATATAGTTTTTTTTAGAGAATGATTAAATTATCTTACATGCACTATGTAACTATTGCAGGGTCTAATCATAAACAGAATGCCTATATCATCATAATCAAGAAAAGTAATCTTAAGTAGCATTGAATTAAGAAACATTGAGTACATCTAAATGTGGATATCACATACCACAATATCTCCTTACCGGGTTAGAGTTTGAGAGGCACTACAATAACATTTTGGTTCACCAACATCAGTCAATAAAATAGAATACAAAGAGGGAGAGAACTCGTCAGGAGGTCTACTTATCCTTGAAGATCATATAACATTCATATTATTTTGTGGTATTTATTGTTGTGGAGCATGAGGAACCACTAGAACATCATATTTAAGAGTATCATCCAACACTACATAATCATTTTATTTCTTCTCATGTTGTTGTAACTGATCTTTATACAACACTTTCTCATTGAATATAACATCCATGCTTCTTACAATTTTATGATTCTCAAAATCCCAAAGACTATAGCCAAATTCATCATTCCATATTAAACAAATACACATTTCTTTGATTTAGCTTCCATCTTGGTTCTATTTTTAGAATCTATATGTGCAAATGCTTCACAGTCGAACGTTCTGAGAAGTGATTGTCCATGCTTCCTCTGGAATACCAAAACACAAAGGAGTAGAGGGAAATTAAATAAACAGCAGTGTTTACAGTCTCTGCCCACATGTTTAATGGAATCCCATCATGCAACCTCATAGTCCTTACATGATCCATTATTGTCCTATTCATGCGTTCAACAACTCCATTTTCTTATCGTCCTTGGAACTATTTTCTTCCTACAACCATTAGAGGAACAATAATCTTCAAATTATTTGTTGTGATACTCACCACCATCATCAAATTTGAGACATTTTAGTCTTTTACCAATCTCATTCTCAACCAATCTTTTCCATTTTTTAAAAGTTTTCAATACATCAAATTTTTGCCTAAGGAAATAAATCCATACTTTCCTAGTTGCATCATCAAGGAAAGCAACATAAAATAGAGAGCCAACATGGGAATATACTTAAGCTAGTTCCCATACATCTATATGCACAAGCTCTAATTTCTCATCTTTATTTTCCTTCCCACCCTTCACAAAACTAACTCTATTTTGTTTTTCATACAAACAAATCTCACAAAAATCCATATAGACACATTTCAGACATGGTAAAACTTTCTATGAATGAAGTAATTTCATACCTTTTTCACTCATGTTCCCAAGTCTGTTGTGACATAGTAATGTTTCAAAAATCTGCAATGATTGTTTGATGTTCTACCTACTAAACTGCAGCAACTAAACCTGAACATTGACTTTTCTCTGCAATAATTAAAGAAGAAGGAACAGTATGATCCTATACAAAGATATAAGGTGCCTACTTTCACACATTTTTCTACCACTAAGGCACCTTTTGAAACCTCGCAATTTACCGCAATACCAGCAATCCTTCTTGTCTTTAGATTGGGACCTCTTGCCCTTCAATTTTCCTCTTAAATTCCCATGACTTCCAAAAATTATTTCCTCTCCTTTGGTATGCCCCTTCTTTCTGCATTCAAAACATATCCTGATGTAGATGTTTCACCTGAGCTTTTCCTACAAACTTCCTCGCTCAAAATAACACCAACAACATCATCAAATCTTAATGTATTAAAACTAGAAACAAAATTACTAACAGCCATTACCAAATCATTCCACCTTTCAGGAAAAGAACATAGAATTAAAAGAGCCCTACTTTCTTCATCAAAATTGACATTAACAGAAGATAATTGATTGGTAACCGTATTAAACTCATATAGATGAACAACAACTGACCCACTTACTACTATTTTCATATTAAATAAATGCTTTATAAGAAATACCTTATTCGATGTCATGCCCAAAAATTGGGCAAAAATACACCAACAAAAAATTTAAACATAACGCTAAAGGTTTACTAAACTACCTCAAAGATAACTTGTGCACACAAAATGTGGTAGAGGAAAATAGTTAACTAAAAAGGTTTAAGAGTTCAAAACTACTCAAGGTCCAACCAGAAGAGGGTTGACCAAGTTTGACTAGAAGTCAAACTACGTAGAATAGCTTTTAGAACTATCCTACAAGGATCCCTATGCTACATGCTTCGATCAGCAGGCAAATTGAGATAGTTGACTAAAGTCAACCAGAGTTAACCAAAAAGTCAACTATGCACCGAAATATGTGAAACTAGGATACTAGGGTCTACTATACTACAAGAAAGACAAGAGCAAGAAAATCGAGCTAGTTGACCAAAAGTCAACTAAAGTTGACTAAAAAGTCAACCATGCTCCGATAAGCGCAAAATTGGACTACGAAGTTCATTATGCTGTAGGAAATACCTACGCATGAAAAATGAGGAGTTAAGTCCTAGGTTTAACCATGGTTGACCAAAAGTTAACCAATCGAATAAACAGTCAATGATACAATAAAGACTTAATATATAGTCTTTAAAGAGACCCATTAATACAACCCTAGTATATGAATAATTGCAAAATAAAATGGGATCAATAAAGTCCTAAAGACCCAATCAATTAGTTTCCAACTAACTTTAATATTGAAATCTATATTAATTTCTACATTAAGAAAAAAACTTAATTTCAAAACATATATTCCAACTCAAACTTAATCCCAATCTGATTTAATATCTATATCAATTTAAACATATAATAATAATTTAATCTAAATTGAGTCTATTAAATTAAATTAACCTTCTATAAATTCTTATACTAAAGTCAACTTTAGCAACTAAACATCATATTTTATAAGATTTGAGGTCCATTTTAAATCCAATATTATAAAGAAAATCAAATCTTACTAAGATCTTATAAATATTCCCTTAAGTCCCTCATATTTCTACAAATAATCTGTATGAATATTTCTACTTATAATATTATGTTCTTGTTTATGAATATTGCATTTTATTCTTTGTTTAATCTAAAATATTATTTAGTTTCTATGTTGCAACCCTAAGTTTTTATTAGGGCTCGAATGGCTGAAAGGGGTGGCAGTTTAGGGTTCCAGGCGGCGGAAGTGTTTACAAGGAAGTAGAATTACGGTGGTCGCAGAAGGCAGTTGGGGACCCCATGGTGGCCGCAGGTGGTGGCACCACCAACGAAAAGTGGAGCGGGGGTGAGACGGGGTGGGGCGTGGGCAGCACGGCACAGCGCCTCTCCTCACTATGTAGTCACAGTGGGGTGGCATGGCTGCGGCCGACGCCTTCCACCCACTGTGAATACACAGTGGTAGGGGCGTCTGCACCATGCGAGAGTAGGGGAGCCGGGTAGGGCTTCGGCCCTCCCGCTCCATAAATTTTTAAAAAATTTATGCTTTTTTATTTTTTTAATTATTTTTTAGTTTTACAACTAATCCTTTATATATATATATATATATATATATATGCAGAAAGAAATTAATGACTAGTGGAAAATTTATTTTTATTTTTTTTAAATAAAAAGATAAAATATCTATACTCAAACAGTCAGTACATAGAGGTTTAATTTTTTTTTGTTAAATACAAAGAAGGAATCCTAACAATATGGATAAGTTCTGATTAAGTAAAAGCAAGATTTGAAAGGTCCCGAAACCTTGTACAAAAGATCAAAAGATAAACAAAGTTGATCAGTTTTCAAGGAGAATCAAACCAAAAAGAAACAGGGGCCCTTGGCCTTGCAATGAGCAACACGCATAGAAAAGCACAGAAAAAGGCAGCACAAAAAAAAAAAGACAAGCAAAAAGAGAGAGACAACTAGCAATTATCCCTCAAATCTTTCGCTTGCTCTACCAGAAGTTCCATGTTGTCGACTGAGATCTTTAGTTCTTCAAGTTTTGCATCTTTTTTCTTTAGGCTGGCACGGGTTCTCGTACCCTCTTTAGAATCTTTACTGTCTTCCCCTCTATTAGTCTCCATTTTATCAACAATTTTTTTGTTGTGATCGGCAGAAGCTTTAAGAATGTTAAAGCTTTGATCACTTATCTTTTTCAAGGTATTCTCCAAATTTTCCACTTTATCTTCCAGGATAGAAATTTTGGCTTCATGTTTGTTTTCCTCAGCATCTTTACTCATGTTGTGTAATTTATCTTTCATTTCCAACACAGTACCTCCCAGCTCCCCGAAAGCATCACCTTTTTGCACAGCTTCCATCCAGTCTTCCTAGCAAGAAGCCATAGGTTTCTCACCAAATGTTGTCGCCTTAATCATATTCACCATTTTACCTTTCTCTTTAATTTCATCTTTCATGGAAACACAGTCCTGAGCTAAAGTGGCCATGAATTTTCCAAAAGAAAGGATGCAATCTTTATGTTCCTGATCAATGTTCAACCCATCCCTCTTGCTACTTTTATCATTATTGATCTCATTTTTATCTGCACCTTCCTGCTTATTACCTTGAGTTTCCACCCTAACCAAATTAGTGTCCTTATCCCTACCATTGTTATCCAAAGTATCCCCTCTTTTATCATCATTTTTAGTCTTCTTCCTTTTTACAATCACCAGACTTTCATTTAAATCCTCCTCCTCATCCGAAGACTCCATAATACCCTTATTTTTGGCATTACCCTTCTCCTTTTTTTACAACATAGATTTTCTTCCTAATGAAAGGAAGTTTTCTTTTACCACCTTTTAGATTGGTGTCTTCATCCTCAGTCTTAATTTCTTCAAGTTCAAAATCCTCATCCGAGCCATCCGGCCACCTCTGTTTATTTTTAGGGTTCTTGCTAGAAGAACTCCCTTTCACATTTCCTTTCCTTTTAGGAGTATTCTTCATCTCATCTTCAGTATCAGCATTGAACTTATCTCCTGAATCATACTCCTCGGTATCTTCATCACCTGGAGTATTACCTTTCAGAATCAATCTTTCAACCTTTTTCATTTTAAGATTTATGTAAATCAACACCATTAACCCTTGATGTAACCCATGATCACCACGAGGGTTAGTCTAAAACTTTTTCATGGTATGATTCAAAGAAATCATAAGATAAAATGGCATACTTATCTTCTCATCATGCCTAAAATGATTTAAAATCACAAAATGGTGCCTGTAGGCCCTAGAAAATCTGCCATCTAAAGTTAAATAACTAATAGATGCATACAGAATGAATCTCCACGGACGACTAATATTGTTACCTGCTTATAAAGCCACCTACCTTCTTAACCAATCTTGCAGCCTCAGTGTCATCCTCAGGAAATCTGGCCCGAGCCCTATCCAAATAGCTCTGGTCCCGGTAGAATTTCATACCCTTCAGGGCTAAATTTGTAGTCTCCGCAATTAGGTCTTCATTAATGTCAATCCATAGATTATTGAAGTTAATTCTTCCATTCTTCCAATTCTTCATAAAGAAATTTGTAACCATTGGGTCCTGGCCTTGGAGTTTCTCCATATACCCAGCAAAGCCATATTTCTGAAGGATATCCCAGATAGCCTCATTCTGCTTCCATTCTTTACAGCTTGAGGGTTCATCTCTTTTTTTCTTGCCTCCCATTTTGCAATTTTTGCTCTGGTTTTTTTCTTGTTATGTTCTTCTCTTTACCTAAGCTTCAAACTTAATACTCTTGTGCGAAGTGACCCAAAATTCATGTGATTTGCTATTATGAAGGTAGATGGTGTCAATAGATATTACCTTCCCATTACTAATACTTATACAGCTTGTGTTTTGTTTCATCATTATTTAAAATTTTCTCACTTCTTTGATTTTCGTGGATCTTCTCCTCAAGAATTAATGATTTCAAATCATACGGAATACTGGCCTCATTTAGCCAAGTTGTTATATTATCATTATTACATGCATAGTTGGCTACCTAGTTAGCAGCCCCATTGCCTTCACGGTACACATGGGTAATAACACAATTTGTTAGAGATCTTATAATATCCTTAGACTTTTTAATGATATTATCTATCGACCAAGAAGGGGTCGATTTCTCATTAAGGATTTTTATTATGTTCAAAGAATCCCCTTCGAGCCAAATTTTTCTATAATTGAGCTCTTTAGCTAGGATTAGACCATGTAAAGAAGTCATTGCCTTGGCCACATGATTATTTTGGATCCCTATAGGTATCATTCTAATAGCTTTGTGAATTCCCATATCATCACAATTCACAACTCCACATCCGATTGTTCCGGGACTACCCTTTGAGGCACCATCAAAATTGATCTTCATCCAACCCATAGGAGGGGACTCCCAATGAACATTATCCCTAGGATTAGGATGATTATCACAGGTAGTTTTAATGCACCAATTCTTCAGAACGACAGAATCCTTTTCCATTTTAGAGTTGTCTTTGATTTCTAGAATCTTGTAATTTTCAGATATCATACTTTTAAATTTTCTATATAAAATCTTTGGGCTAATGGCCTTGTCTTTGAATATTCTATCATTCCTTTCTTTCCATATGGCCCAAGTGATATGGGGCAGAGAAATTTTCCAAATTATTTTGATATGTTTATTCTTAGTGTTGATGTCCCAAGAGATGAACATGCTCAACATATCCTGAGGGAGAACCCACTCAATATTGAAAATATTCAGAATCAAGGCCCATAATTCAGTTGAATAGGAGCAATGTATGAACAACTGGTTGGTATTTTATTTCTCTTTCCTGCACAAGAAACACATGTTAATCAAATACATACCTCTAATTTTGAGGTTGTCAATTGTAAGGATTTTATTTTGGATCATAATCCAAAAGGAAATATTGATTTTTGGAGTTAAGCCTTTGATCCAAGATTTAACCCATATAGGAGTTTCCATGTTGTTGTAATTCATATAGTAGGTAGATCCCATGGTAAATTTGCTACTAGGAGTCCCTTTCCAAACCATGACATCTTCTTCCTTATATAAGGTGACAGCATTCAGATTTTTATTAAGAGAAATAAGGGCAAGATCAATAGAAGAGAGATCCCTCCATTTTCCATCCACCCAATAGTCTTTAAATTTTGAACCATATTGAAATTACAAATCTCAGAAAAAGGACCCCATTGAGTAGTCTCAGCAAGAGTAGAGTCACCCATCCATAAATCATTCCAGAAATCAATTTTATCCCCTTTCCCAACTTTCCACTTGACTCCTTTTCTCATAATATGTTTATCCTTAGTAACATTCTTCCAAATACAAGACCCAACCATGTCATCTTCAGAATCAAGAAAGACATTAAGAGAGGGAGCATTCCTTTTGTATTTATCGTACCATATTATACTCCATTCATCTTTTGAAGAGTACCCTCTCCAACCCAATTTAGCAAGTAAGGAGTCATTCAAGCTTTTAATTCTCTTGATGCCAAGCCCACCTGTGTTCTTAGGAGTACAGAATTTCTCCCAAGAGATCAAAGAGTATCTCTTTGATTTTTCAACCCCATTCCAGAGAAAATTCTTTTGTATTTTTTCAATTGCCTTAGCATATTTATTGGGAATTCTGAACAAGTTGGGGGCGTAAATCGGAATGCTTTGGAGAACAAACTTCAAAAGAAGAACTTTTCTAGCTTGACTAAGAAGAGACCCTTTCCATCCAACTATTTTCTTGTGAAATTTATCCACTAATGAGCTCCATAAGGCCTTGTGGGGGATTAAGACTAAGAGACAAACCTAGATAGGTAGCAGGAAGCTAACCAATTTGACATCCCATAATTCTACTGATTTTACCTTGTCTATACTCTGGATTATTGATAAAATAGATATAGACTTTATTCCAGTTGATAGACTAACCAGTAGCCTTGTTGTATTTAATGAGGATCTTGTTGAGATTCTGAGCTTCAGATATGGTAGCTTCTCCCATAAAAATGGAATCATCAACAAATTGTTGGTGTGAACAAACTTGATTGGAGAAAGAGGGTCTAAGACCTTTCAAATCACCTTTTTGAATAGTATTGTCAATATATCTCCCTAATAATTCAGCCATGATAAAAAATAAAATAGGGGAAAGAGGATCTCCATGTCTAAGACCCCGTGAAGATTTAAAGAAAAGAGAAGGGGATCCATTGACCAAAACAGAATAAGAGGGGGTGGTTATCAGCTACGTAATATCTTAGACAAATTTGTACTGGAACCAAAATCCAAGAGATTCTTTTGAATCATGGACCAATCAACTCTATCATAGGCCTTGTAAAGATCAATCTTTAATATGAACCCTTCTTTCCTTTCCATAGTCAAAGAATAAATATTCTCATGGACAGTGATAATAGAATCTAAAATCTGTCTGCCAAGGACAAAACCAGTTTGTTGTTGAGATATGATTCTTGGAAGGAGATTCAAAATTCTAGAGGTGATCACCTTAGAAATGATTTTATAAGAAGAATTACAAATACTTATAGGCTGAAAGAGATCCATAGAATCAGCTCCAGCCCTTGTAGGAATAAGGGAAATAAATGTACCATTTATCTCTTTAAGAATACTTTTAGATCCAAAGAACTCTTTAACAACGGCCTAAACATCCTTGTGAATAATATTCCATAATTTATGGAAGAAAAATATTGGGAATCCATCAAGGCCAGGGGATTTAGAGCCTTCAAAGGAGAAAACCGCCTTTTTAATTTCCTCATTAGTAGGGACAGCACAAAGATTCTTGTTATCAATGTCATTAATAATGTTAGGAATACTATCCAGAATATCCTACTGTAGAATCTAGTTCAAGTAATTATCCTTAGTCAGCAGCGAAGAGAAGTAAGCTTTAGCTTCCTTGGTAATATCCTCCTCCTTTTCCAAAACTCTCCCATTAGCCTTAAGATTAGAAATTATGCTGGTAGTTTATTCTTGAGAGAAGTCATATGAAAAAATTTAGAGTTTCTATCCCCTTCTTTCTGCCAGGTGATGCGAGATCTTTGTCTCCAGAATATTTCTTCCTTGTGCACTATGTCATGATATTTGATCAAAATTTTGTTCTCAGTTTCTTTGGTGATATTAGTATATCCTTCCATTTGTATAGAATCTTGAACATCCTTAAGTTCCATCAAGATATCAGCCTTAGAAGAGAAGATATTCCCAAAAGTTTCCTTATTCCAAGTCTTAATTTTATCTTTAACATTTTTCAACTTATAAGTTAATCTATACATAGCAGTGCCCTTAATCTTGATCTACCACCACTCACTGATTTTATTGCTTGAATCTAGATGAGTGATCCACATTTTATCAAAGCGAAAAGGGAAGTTCCTTTTCTTAGATATCAGGTCAACAATGAAAGAAATAGGGTAATGGTCAGACCCAGCTCTAATAGAAGCTAATAAAGAATAGTTGTAATGCTGATACCAATTATTAAAAATGAGAGCATGATCAAGTTTTACCTAGATAATACCATCACCTTCTCTTTGATTGGTCCAGGTATAGTTGACACCTTGAAGTTCAGAATCAATGAGAGATTTTCTTGTAATAAAATTCATCAGATCAATTCTACGTTCCAGGTTTGGTTGACTGCCTCCAACTTTTTCAGATTCTTTGAGAGGAGTATTAAAGTCTCCCATAATAATCCAACTATCATTATCAAAAGAGATCCTCACCTGGTCTATTTTTCTCCAGAAATTTCTACCATTTTTAGTGTTAGGAGCGTATATATTTGTGAGAATCCAAGTTGTGCCACCCTGAATATGCTAAAATCTAAAAGTAGTCATTTTGTTTTCCTAACTGATGATATCCCCCTTAATGACAGCAGTATTCCACATTGTTACTATGCCTCCAGAGGCTCCATCCGAACTCCCACCACAAATGTTTCCATTTTTAAAAAACTTTAGAGTTTCCACCTTATCTTAGACATTTTTATCTCCTGAGTCAAAACAATATCAGGTCTATTGTCTCTAATAATATTCCTAATTAAGTCCTGCTTGTGGGGATTATTTAGTCCCCGGATGTTCCTGTTAGAAACACTGAGAGGGGGGGTGAATCAGTGTTTGTCTATTAATTACTTTTCAGAAACTTAAACATAAATCAAACATACATAGAATGAAGCTTAACATAACAACTCATAACACATGATATGATTACGGGGAAACCTTGATTAGAGGAAAACCCCGGTGGGAATTAGTACCCACAAATATTGT
>MU227448.1:17441-28598 GCA_018584345.1 Thuja plicata
AGAATAGCTCCCCCTAAGACCAAGAAGGTCTATTTAAGCAGAAGTAGAGGGTGCGTCCACTGTGGATGCATCAACTACTTTGTCAACATCATTTTCCTTCTTTACTTCAACCCAAATTTTGCTTGAACAAACTTAACTTCTCCTTTCTCTTCAAATAGTGATTTCTTAGGATCTTCTTGCTTTTGAGTTTTAGATGTACAAAACCTTGAGATGTGTCTAGCCTTTCCACATGTGTGAAAAATGATAGGAGGTCTGATGTTCTTGTTCATCATGTTGCGTTGCTTTGTTGTGTGTCCATTGTAGTTACATATCTGACATGTGGTGTTCTGCAAATTCCTTTGAGGTTGATTTCTTTGATTGTTTATATTCATTCTTCTTTGATTCTGCTTTGACTGATTTCTTTGATTTATTCTACAATGTATAGCCCTATGACAAAATTTATTACAAGAGAAACAATAACCATTGAAGGGTCTTACCTTTTTGCAATCTCTTGCCAAATTACCATGTTTGTTACATGCATAACAAGTTCTGTTAACTTGCTTGATTTCCCTTTTTCGTAGATTTGCTTTAATCTATTCAACATTTTCAACTTTCCTTGCTTCTAAAAGTGCTTCATGAGGTTTCTCTCTTTCTTGTAATGAATTGACTTCAGTTTGTGTTATATTGAATCCAAGATTAGTAGTGTCACCTTTTTGCTTTTGTGCATGGAGCTGAGATTGAAGTGAATCAGAACTTGTGTGAAGTTTGTCAATCTTATCCTTTGCTTCTGTTAATTCAGATTCCAACTTCCTTTTTATGTTTTCCAATTCCAGAACTTTCATGTTTTCTTTCAAGAGTTCATCATCTAGTTGTTTTCTTTCTTTGATCTTTTCTTCAATAGCAATTTGGTTGTCTGTGAGTTGTTCATCCAAATTCTCAACTTTATCTTTCAGAGACATATTCTCTTCAGTGAGATTTTTGATCATTTTCCCTAAGTCACTTGTAGAACAATCTTTCAAATATTTTCTTAATTTATTGATAAGCATTTGTGAGCCATCAACTTTCAGTCTAAGTTCTTCAATTTCTTTTTCAGATCTATCAAGATCTTCAAGAGATGCTTCAAGATTATTTTTCAAATGTTTTTCTTCTGTTGAGTCCATGATCTCCTCAAGTGGTTAAACTTATTTGTTGAGGACCAGAGCTCTGATACCAATTGTTAGAAACACTGAGAGGGGGGAGTGAATCAGTGTTTGTCTATTAATTACTTTTCAGCAACTTAAACATAAATAAAACATACATAGAATGAAGCTTAACATAACAACTCATAACACATGATATGATTACGGGAAAACCTTGATCAGAGGAAAACCCTGGTGGGAATTAGTACCCACAAATATTGTACTAAGTATAATGAACTTGTGAGAGTTCCTTTTCCCTGTTAGAAGCACTCTTTACAATATGAGTACAATGACCTGGTTAAAGGTTGGACCCTGTTAGGAGTCTTTCACAAAACCCTGTTAAAGGTATATGGCTCACTGCCTAGGCTCATTTCCCAATAAGATGAAGGCTACAACCTTCTAAAAGATGATATGCACTATATCAAAATGAACTGTTGTGATGAAACTGTTGTCTGATCAGTTCCATGTATGCACGAATGCTCTTACTCTCTCAAAGAGCTATATCATATACTAACTTCATATTATTGTCCCTCTGTATCTTCCTCTTGCATTATAATTGATTCTTGTATCATATCTTTACATTACATACTTATATATTCAAATCCGAATAGGCGCGACCCAAAAACAAAACATTAGTCGGCCCTAAAACAAAATATACAATGCTTCTGAACAAGTCGGCTCACGTGTTTACTAAAATTTTAATCACATCATTACAATCATATAACCAAAGGTGCTTAGCCATTACATTATAAAATAACACACGCTGATCAAAGCACTTAGTTGGCTTCCATGCTCTGTCTCCTGGACTGTTGGTCTATTGATCTGCTTGTAATTTTTTTTTACTATAGTTCTGTACTATGTGTGTCTGGATGTAGCATGTACATGTGTCATACAACTTATATCTGAACACGCATATGCTAAATCGATCTCTCACATGTGCGGTGATGTGTTGATCATTGAGTATCTCTGTCTGCCCTATTTTCCTTACTTAGTCATTTTGTCTTTTAAGATAGAGACTAAACATGACTTTGTTGCCATGATGACAACACAAAATGAGTCATGCATACTCAGGTAGTCAACTTGCCAACAGGTCCAAGATATAATCTTCATTTCTTTTTGCTAATTCCCACCTAAGTGATGGTTTTTTTAGTACCATTCGCTATATTTCTTGCTGCCTCTTGATTTATTTTCCTGGAGCTTGGTGGCCTTCCTGGTGGAGAGAGCTAACTCCCTACAACATCAAGTTGGTTTCATTTTTTATTTTTGGGGGGTTTGACTGCCATTCCCTTTTTGCCTTTGGTTTTCTCAACCATGGTGAAAGGGACCTCTTTTTCATTTCTTTCCAACGCCCTATCAATTTCTTCCTGGTCTCCCCATCTAGGCTTTGTTTCTTCATTTTCCTTCTCCTTGGGAGATATATTTTGAGTCAAGTCAAATAGTCTTGGACCCAACACTATATCTTGTTGGGCATCTATGAACTCATTGTTCCTAGTTTTGATATTTGATTCTCCTTGTTGTCTGTTATGTTCCTCATCCTCTTGAGTTGATGACTGATTATCCTCTAGATTCATTTGAATATTGATCTTCTGATTAATTAGATATTCCTACTCAATATCTAGAGTATCTGGAACAAAATCCCTTAGCTTCTTTATCTCATTGTTATTATGTACTTCAGGCTCCAAGTTAACATTGGTTGTAATCTCTGGTTGGTGTATATTCTGGTCCATTTTGTTTTCCTTTTTGTCCATGATATCTTCATTATTTTCAACTTTGTCATCTTTATTCTTTGAATCAGAACTTAAAACCCCTTCTAGGCATTCTTAATTCTTACCTACAGGTTTCCACACCTTTTTCTACTGGGTTTTCTTAAAAGTGTTAGTGGGACATTTTTTTGCCCAATGCCCAACCTTTTTACATCTAAAACAGGAAAAAGGGATTGATGCATATTCTATTTTTTGAGTCCATTTCCCAAGTTTTGACTCCATTTCTATTTTTGCTGGCATATCAGCCTCAGGGACTATACCAACACAAATTCTTGCATGCGTTAATCTTCTTCTTGACGCAGTGACAAGGTCTATAGATAATAGCTCCCCAAAAGAGCTAGCTATGCCCACAAAGGCATCTTCATTCCAGTACTCAAGGGGTATTCCAGGAAGTTTTACCCAAACAGGGATTTGAACTCTAAAATCCTCATTTAAGACCATATTCAGATACCATTTCTGTAAAACCATAGTACTTCTTCCTATACTCCATGGTCCTCCACTTACGGTTTGTTTCATGTCTTCTTCGTATGAAAAAAAGAAGTAAATATATCCTTTGTTCATAGCGACAACATCTACTTGTCCTTTTAGATTTCATTTTTTATCAACAAAAGCTCTGATGATTTCAATATTAGGTTCGATCCCAATAAACTGACCAACTAGAGAGTTCTCCATTTTTTTAATACTATGGTCTATGATTTGATTGGGAATAGCAATCGCATATTTCCCTTTAGAGAGTTTCGAGATATTTCTCATAGGCGGATAAATAGATTTACCTGAGGGTTTGATTCCAAAGAGAGAAGACCATTTTGTTGTCTCTTTTCCCATGATGGCTCCCCCACCTAGGTCCCTGCTATCCTTTCCAGCTGGACCCTCTTGTTTTTTCTTCTCATTATCATCACTCCCTGAGTCTGCAGAGATTCCCTTTGTCACTAAGGCTCCTACAGCGCTAGTGCAGACATTTCCCACTAAGGAATTTGGAATATAGTTTCCCACTCTGGTATCACCACTCTCGCTCCCACTCACCATAGGTTGTTAGTATGGTTAAGTTATTGTAGGAAGCAAAATTCCATTTTGAGCAATTATATTTTTTTTTTTAAATCTTAAATTTTCTTCTAAGTATAGAAAGAAATAAATAAATTTCCAAATCCATCCTTTACTCTTTAACAACCTAAATTTTTCATTTGTATTAGATAATGTATAAGCCCCAAAGTATTGAATAGCAACAATATAATTTCAATTAGAAGAAAGAAAGAATATGCTAAATTTTTACTTAATAATACTTTAACCCCTTTTTTGCATATAGTTAGGAGCTTTTCTTAAACCATACAAACTTCCAATTTCATATTTTGCAATGTATAGCCATATGATTCAGATTCAAATATTTAGATTTAATAACACTAAGGATACTGAATCATATATTATTTTCATAATGTATACCAAATACAACATGCATGGATTTTTTTCCAAAAACTCTTTTCCAATAACCCAATAAAATTCAGAATTACATAATTATTTGAAATTTATCTTTCAACATAATTTCCACTTAATTCGTATACAATACAAGGTTACAATGTGGTTTTTTTTTCCAGATTCCAAATTCTCAACTTATAAATACTTGCAAGATCCTAAATCCAACAAAAAACTATTCATATGAGGTTGACCATAGAGGCTCACCTCCCAACATAGACATTTTAAGGGTCACCCCCGAGCTTGGGGATCCAGAGTGGAATAGGATACAAACAGGTAGTCACAAACATATAGAAAACTCATTCAGATAGATAAACACAAAGGTAAAACTTCCTTACATGGAAAAATATGAAGAAGGTCTCCAAGAGGCCTTCCTAAAATAGGGGTGGTGGTAGACTAGCACAGAAGGAGAAGCCAAAGTAACAAAAATCTCAAGCCACACATGGACTTGGAATGACCAACTACACAAGATGCAGTCATAAAAATAAACATCTTTATGCCCCCCAGGTGCCCTCAGGCCATACTTGGTATTATGGGTATCAAGAACCCTGTGTCTTTTCCTCCACACATGGGAGACTCTGCACTAACCTAGATTCATTTTCTACCACCCCTTCAAGGTTATTCTTCCCTCCCAAGGGTGAGTGTGCCTTGAAGAAAACTCATTCACAAAGGTATTCACAAAATAAAAACAACATACTAAAACTCTCAAAAAAAATCAACTTTGAAAAACTTAAAATATACATAGAAATCCATTAATGGAGCTCTAAGAAATAACATACATAAACAAGAAAAAATTACTCTAAGAGAAACAAACCTTACTCCCAAGCTTATCAAAATCTGAAAATATGAGATGAGCTATCCTTCCAAAACTCCTTCAATCTGAAATTGTCTCTAGAGGTAGAGAGTGGGTGAACAACCCAAGCTCTCGCTAAAACCTTCCCTATAAATGCAAACCTCCAAACTATGAGGAACCAATCAAAGAAGAGGTGACCCTAACCATCTCTTTCTTCCCACTTGCCTTCCTTCTCCATAAATGGAGTTAAATGCAACTTGGGAAGAAAAGAGAGGTTAACCAAAACCACACAACTCTTCAAATTCGCTCAAGTTGAAAAATGAGACTTTAGGGGAGTCATAATTGGGTTTTAAGTCTCTTAATGAGTTGAAAATGACCCCTAACCCCTAGGGTACCAACTTGGGTAGCTAAAAGTGACCCTGATTACCTTCTGGGAGCCTAAAAGACCCTCCTAAACTACACCTAAAGTTAACCCGCGGATTTCTTAGTCAAGGTGACCATCTAGAAATTTCCTAACCTTGGTTAGGCTTGGCTACTACACTTAGGTAACCCCTAGTTAGTCATACACCTATCCTTTATTCACTTAACTATCCATGCCAACACTTAATTACAAGAATTGCCAAAATTGGCACAATTTAATGAATAAATGACATGGCTTAATCACATTCACATTAACTAATTTAAATACACACATAAAAACCACATTCATGAATAAACAACATGTACAATGAGGTCAATGTTTCTTTGTATAAACAGGAGCTTGGAATGCACAGAATATAACATAGGTTCCAACTCTGGGTCCCCGATTTAGATCCATGGTCAATTACCCCTGCACACTCATTGCACATATCAGTAGGTCCAAAATAACATGATATGGAAACATAATACATCATCAATACTAAATTGCATATAAACTATATCTGCATGTTTAATATAAATAAACATATCATCGGTTTCCCAAACCAATATCATCAAAATTGCATTCACATAATAATTCCCATATATGACATCATCATAAACTGAAACTGAATCAAAACATTTAGTATCTTGATTGTACCCTGATTACATAATCAGGTATTGAATATATAACATAGGATTCAACAAATCCTCAAATACATAAGAGTCTCAATAGTCAAAGTATGTCTAAGCAATAATCACTGAAAGCATAGAAATAAAACAGTAAAAATTTGACGGTCTAAGGTAGGTCTCACATCCGAAGCATAAGGCTTTTCATATAGCTTCACTAGAGTTTCCATCAACTCTTTAGTTGTCTTTTTGTTTGTAATATTAAATGCCATTGATTGTGCCAGGCATAAATGAATACCGCCAAGTTCCTTTCTTAGTTATTCCTTCTAACGGCTGACATAAATCCTTCTGATAGAGATAGTCCTCCATCTCCATGGGGTCAGTGGATTAGTAGATCTAGGCCCAGGGGGAAATTGCATTTTCCATAACTGAAATTTCTTCCCATTAAACTTCTGAACCTTCAACATACCCTCATTTTCAATTACTCCCACTCAACCATGTGACTCCCAGTCAATCGTGAGACCTTCCTATAGAGGATAATTGAATACAACTTGCTCTGATACCACTTGTTGGGATTAGAAGACAAATATCTTAACAGTTAAATGCAAGATATGAACAATAACATAGAGGAATAAAACACATATAAAAATAAGGTGCAAAGAACTTAATGTGGTTCACCCAATCTTGGGCTACATCCACCAAATAGAGAGAACCATTATTATCTAGTAATTTCAAATGATTACAACCAGTGATCACTTTCAACTCAATATCGTTGCAAATGTTACAACCCTTCTTCACTCTAGCAAGCCATAACCCTAACTCTTCTTATAGAAAAAACCCTAACCCAAAAAAATTATTTCACGAGTTAACCTTGGGAAATGCTTGATAAGTTAACCTAGGGAAATGTTTGACGAGTTAACAAAAAAATACATGACGAGTTAACAAAAAATACTTGACGAGTTAACCCAAAAAAAAAATCAAGTGTTTCCCTGAACACTACAAATTGTAAAAATTGTACAGTACTTACTTGATCAGTCAACACAAACCAACAAGTTATAGCCTAGGTATACCTTCCCACCATCAAACTATTTGTACTTTGAAAACCAACCTCTATGAGAGGTCATGTGGAAAGAGACACCTGAATCTATCAACCACACTTATGATGCATGTGTTTCCAATGCTGAAACAAAATCATCTACTTCATCATGAGAGGATTTATTAGAGTCAGAATTAGAGAAATCCGTTTTACCTTAATCTATTTTTGCAGTTCCAACATTTCACCATGAACCTTTTACTAGGAGACTTAGATCTCCTCGGAGACTTAGATTTACCCTTCTCGCCCTTCTTCTTGCCTTTTTCCATCATTCCACCACAAGCATCTAATGCCTCCTTAGACATCTCAGAATATTTTCTTCACATCTCTTCAAATTAAAATGAACCAACCACGTCCTCCATCTTGAAAGTGCTTGTTGTGCTTCCAATGGCCATCACAAGGTGATCTGATTAGTCCAAAAAATAACATAACAAGAGAATGCATCTATCTTGATCATCAATCTTGTCACGAACAGAATTTAGTTGAGTAGCTAGCATATTAAATGCATTCATGTGATCTGACACAGACCTTCCTTCTTCCATCCTTAGAGAATACAACTTCTTTCTCAAGAACAATTTACTTACCAAGGATTTCCCTTGATAAATATCACCAATATTTTTTCAAAGTCTAGTTGCATTCTCCTCCTCATGGACATTTAGGAGCACTAAATCAACAAGACAAAGTCTTACCAAACCCTTGGATTTTTTATCCATTTTATCGCATTCATCATGCTATATAGTTTGGGGTTTCGTCGAAGAAACTGTAACCTAGAGATTTCTATCCACAAGCTTGTCCTCCCTTTTGAGTTTCCACAACTCAAAAATTGCTACCAATAAATTTATCCATCTCTACTATGTTGGATGTGTTTGCCATCTTAAATTTGCAATGAGGTTAAGAAACTTTTACATACAAAAACTTTCACTAAAAATGATTTACTTAAAAAAATCTACAACCAATCAAGGATAACAAAGGTGGCAAAGCTCTGATGACAATTCAAAGGAAAGAAGAGGACCAAAAACAAACCTTCCTAATGTAAATCTCATAGGAGAGCTAATTTAAATTACTTTGCAAACCTTTCATTAGTGTTACACTTAAAATAAACACAAAAAATAATAGAAAAAAAAAACATAACACAGAAGATTTAATGTAGGAAACTCTTTCGAGAAAAACCCACCACACCAATTCATAGATCTATTGTATTATAATAAAAAGTTTTTACAAATAATATGCAGATTTTATGCTCTTCCAGGCAACTGTGACATTTTAACTCTAGAAAAATTCTTGCAGCATAACAGTCTCTCTAAATAATGCTTCATCTCTCTTCTTTTCTCTTCAACAAGACTATATTTATAGAGTTTACAATACAAAAGAAAGCAATTGTTCAAAGAATCGTCCAGATTCAATGTATCTACAACTTATATCTAGAAACTTATTTTGTGCATATCTCTTGTATAAATAATAATTAATACAAATATTATTTATTTCGCACATACAATATGTCCAAGATGAGATAAGCAAGCCTTTTTCCAAAATTGTAACTCTTTATTTTCCTCCAAACCTTTCCAAGTGCAAGATTTGGTCTCGTTGAGAATCTTTCCAAAACTATGCACAAGAATTAAATATAACTGCTACCACATGTCACTTGCAGGGAACTTTGAAGAGCTCCTAAGCATTTCTCTTCTTAAAAAATCCCTCCTTGTTACAAATGTCACGACCTCTCTCTCTCTCTCTCTCTCTCTCTCTCTCTCTCTCTCTCTCTCTCTCTCTCTCTCTCTCTCTCTCTCTCCCTCCCTCCCTCCTTAACGCTAATTGCACCCAACATCCCATTGGGTTTCAGAATTAAGTTGTGCACTTTGGAAATATTTAATATAGCATAAATTTATTTTTAAAACTATCATAGGACCATTAAAAAATAATTAAATCCACTTGGGACTCCTAAGGTTGAGGCATCTTAATCCCAACACACTAGGTGGAGGTAAGATTTCCTTTGTTGTCTTTGTTCCTCCTCCCAAATTTTTTGGGAGTTGAATATTTTCTCTTATGTCTTATCCTTTGGTTATGGATAGTAATTTCACTCAAGCAGCTAAGTTTGTTCCTCCGCATGTGATTTAACCTCTTCCATGTGCCAAAACATCTCATGTGATAATCTCTGGTGAAGGTGTATTTGATAATGAGGACTTCTACCAAGATTGTGGTTAGGTATGTCATTCTTCTAGCCTATGGCCTTAACTTCCTGATCTATATAGCTAGTTCAATGCTTCTCGGAAGCCTATTGTAAGTGGTAATATTTAGCTATTCCCTTGTTCTAAAGGATTCTTTATTCACTACTTGCCTCTTTTAAGGATTGGGATTTAGTGTTGGTGAACTTTGGTTTTGGGGAGAGCACACTCTCTATGAAATACTAGTCCACTTCCATCAATCCCCTACACAACCACTTCATGTGTGCCCATTTTCGATCAAATTCTCTAATCTTCCACTCCAATTTTGGGAAGTGTCTTGATATTGGTCATCGACAATTCTATCGGATGATATTTAAAGATTGATGACTCTAGAATTCTCATATGGGTCATTCCACCTTTCCTTGTATTTTAGTTGACAATGACATCTTCAAACCCCTTATTGGAGACGCGGTTCTGATGGTTGGGGATAGGCCTTGGACACAACCATTGAATTAAGAGGGACTTCATTCCATTCTCATCATTGCTTCACTATAGGTCATTTGGCTTCAATCTTCTCTCTTTCACATAGGAAAGGAACTGCCACATGGTGGAAGAATGTGCAGGAAGATTACTTGACCTTGGAGGTTCCTTCATCTTTTAAGGCTTTCTCCATCCAGGATCTTGAGGAGTGTCTTGCTTCAGATATGGCTTTGTTGTGCCTAGAAGTACCTATTGTAGTTCCTCCTCCTCATACTTCATGTTTGACCTAGCTTGCATTGATCGATCCCCCACTACTTCTGTCTCTTGTGAATGAGGATTGGCATTCACCTTATAACAGTGTTTCCCTTTCAAATGTTGTTAACGCCCTATGTTGGGTGGGGGGACATTTTTTGTCTCCCATTGTAAGGGGGTTGTGATGATAATATTTCCTGGATTGTTGTTCATAGGAGGAAAAGTCCTCCTTCTCAGCTTCTCTTTAAGGGTTGGTGAAAGAGAATTCAAGGTCGAGACCCTTCTTTCCTATAGGTTCCTATCTTTGGTTAAAATATTTCCTTTTCCCAATCCCACTTCTCATGAGATTCATTTTATTTTGCCTTTATGGTTGTTTTGTAATGTGTTTGGGCTCTTTTCATGCTTATCTAATAAAACCTAATAGGTAAACAATAGATATAAGTAGATATATAACCAAACATCTCCTTTGAGAGTGTGCCATATATATAACATGTAAATTCATAAAATATTGTGTTTTCATTCTCATATTCTTCTGCGTATAATCTTGTGTCTCCCTATCGCTTCTACAATCACACAATGTATATAGGCCCTCATCTAAAGTGTTATCCCCTATAACATCTAGGATCTAGATCAAACTCTCCACAACAAGATGTCAAGAAACAAATGCTTACATAAACTTATATTAAACCAAAAGAACATATTTATGAAGAAGAGTTCATATTTATATGCAATGGAAGATAACTATATCATGCTACTTGCAATGTGCATGCACCCTAAAATGGTCGCCTAGACTATGGGCCCCATTTATCATTTTATCATTTTATCAATTTCCTGAATCAATGCTTTGGAACATTTTCAATTCAAATCAATTTCCTTGATCAAATTGTAATTAATTCAATATTTCCTAAGGTTTGATCATTTTTATTTAATTAAAATATTTAATCTCCCTTTTAATTAAATAAAATTC